>LR749614.1:1256420-1363920 GCA_902729485.2 Mus minutoides | reverse complement strand
TCACTGCCACCCCCTGTCACCCCTCCACAATCCTCACAGCCCCCCCTTCTCCTCTGAGAATGTGGATGGCCTCTGGCTATCCCCACACCCTGGCCCTTCAAGTCTTTGCTAAGTTAGGCACTTTCTTTCCCATTGAGGCCAGACAAGGCAGCCCAGCCCCGTTAGGAGAACATTCTATTCATAAACAAGAGCTTTTGGGATAGCCCCTGTTCCAGTTGTTTGGGACCCATATGAAAAGTAGCTGCGCCTCTGCTACAAATATGTGGGAAGGTCTAGGTCCAGCCTGTACATTATCTTCAGTTGGTGGTTCAGACTCTGAGAGCCCCAAGTGTCCAGGTTAGTTGACTCTGCTGGTTTTCCTGAGGAGTTCCTATCCCCTTTGGGGCTTGCAATCCTTCTTCCTACTCTTCCATAAGAGTCCCCATGTTTGATCCACTGTTTGGCTCTGGGTTTCCATATCTGTTTGAGTCAGAGGACAACATTCTCTTTGTGTGCAAGCATAACATAGTATCTATCATTAACAGTGTCAGGGATTGGTGCTCACCCGTGGGATGGATCTCAAGTTGGGCTGGTGTTTGGTTGGCCTTTCCCTCAGTTTCTGCCCCATCCTCGTGCCTGCATGTCTTGAAGACAGGATACATTTTGGGTTGAAAGCTTTGTGTACCTCTATATTACTCCACTGGTGTTCCTACCTGGCTACAGGAAGGGAAAACTGTTCTTTTTTGAAGATGTAGTGACTGCTATGTTCACAGTGTTCCCCTGGATATCTCCACATCTATGTACACATGTGTACACATAATGCTTTTACACACTGTGTAAAGATTAACTATGTGTTACTCAAATGCTGATTTCTCTGCTCTCTTGTCTTGTTTCAATCCAGACATGGCACTGTAATGCTTATGTCAAGAGTCTTCTGTCTCTTGTTTATATAAACAATGTTTACCATTTATTTTCTCCCTTGTCAATAAAAACTGTTCAGCGAATGCCTGGGTAGAAAAAGGAATAGGTGAGACTTTTACCAGCAAGGGAGGAAAGAGAGAAGAGTAAGGAAGATTGTGCCATGAGAAGAGGAAGAGGATATTTCATGCAAACATATGTGAAGGCCAGAGTTCCAGATCAATACTAAAATCTCTGGGATTTTGGCTGAGAAGTTGCCAGATTAGTTTAAAGGATTAAAATAGATCAAATGACTGCCCACGTATTCCAGTAAAGCTTGCTTAAATGAATCTTGGTCTCTCTGGGCAATGATTGGGGATTTTGCTAGGTTTTAAAGAAAACAGTGGGTATATTAATTTACTGCTTGCATTTATATTAAAAATACCATTGGCATATAGTTTTACTGATTATATTTAAAGGTTTAATCAAAAAGTGGCAGGAGAAAGTAGACATGAAGCTGAAAATAAGACACGTTGAAAAAGTTATGGGGGAGTTGAAGCAGGGAATGAGGAAGAAGGGGTATTAGCATGTTTCATTATACAAAAGAAAATCTTAAATAATAAGAAAAATTAATAAAATTATAATAATATAGTCCTTCATATTCATTTGGATGACAACAATTTTCACAACAGGTAGAAATTAAAAACAGACTAGATGTCTGTCAACAAAAAAGTGGCTAAAGAAAATCTATTTTTACAAAACAGAATATTACGTAGCTGTTAAAAAAGTGAAATCAGATTTGCAGGCAAATGCTAGAACTATAAAGTTTCCTGAGAGAGGCAACACAGGCCCCAAAGTTCAATGTAGTATGCATTTAATTATATAATCAGCAGTTGAGTCTTTGATAAGCAGCAGTTATCTATACAACAGAAGTTAAGTATAGAATTAATGCAGGCGTGTGGGTGGGATGGAACGCCCTAGGAAGGGGAAATAGAATATATATTTTTGAATGGAATGTGAGAGGTCTGAAAAAGTCGGATCAAACGTGGAAGAGGAAGTGAAGGACAGAAAGAGGGAGAGAATATAAGTAAGGTCAGCTAAAACTAAAGGCCATTTATATGGAAGGCTTATATAGAAACATTTTGTGTGTGTGTGTGTGTGTGTGTGTGTGTGTGTGTGTGTGTATTCCACTTTGATCATATACATATGATCAAAATGCAATCAGCAAAATAACAGGGAAGACAGAGCCCCAACTGAACATGTCTCTCTCCACCAAATGTATACTTGAGTTGTAGGAATGAGTTACATGTATTTGAGTAGTTAGTGAAAGGGGACCCCTGAGAGCCCCCAACCCAGAGTGTTTATGAAGGCAATTGGTTTTACTCCAGATCTTGATGGTGAGGCCCTTGTACAGATGACAGCATCTTAACAACTCAAGGAACAAGGTTGTGCTAGTGCCTAGCTAGAGACTTCACCCCTACTGACTCCTCCTACTAGTGGAGATGGAACCTCTCATGGAACTAGCAAGCACTCTGTATGCTACCAAAAGACAAAGGTACAAATCCTTCAATCTACTATTCTGATCAGAATGCCATATGCATTAATGTAATAGAGGCACAAAGCTTATAGGACGAATCAAACAATACCTGATTGATCTTAGTGCCCACTCCATGAGAGGAACCCATTCCTGACACCCTGAATCTGAGCATAGATGGGCCAGAGATCTGGAGTAAAGCCAAATACTAGTGTTCAGCTAACAGACCAAAGAAATAAGATAACTCCTAATTGCATTCTACTGTACTCACAGATCAGGCTTTCTCAGCCACCATTAAAGAAGCTTCCTCCTAAATAGGGTGAAATAAATACACAGTCCCACAAGAAAACAAAAAAATACTGAGGGAGTGAGAAACCTTAAAACACTCAGTCTTAAATGGAATGTCTGTATGAAATCTGTCCCCTCAAGGATCAGGACAACAGGAAGAAGAGGAAAAAACATTGTAAGAACCAGAGAGTATGGAGGACACCAGGAGAACAAGGTCTTCTTTACCAGCAGGACCAATGCACACATGAAGGCCCCGAGACTATAGCAGCATACACAGGGCCTGAGCAGGTCTGGGTCTGATGGGAGCCTAGCTCTGAGAGTAGAATTGGATACCTAACCCAGAAGCTATTTCCAAGTGAAAATGTCTCATAAGTAAAAAAATTACTTTTCTCCAAATAGAGACTCATTGGGTATGCAAGCCCCTTCTTATTGACAAAATAAATTCGATGTCATTTTTGAAGGTTCTTTGCCTCATAATCCTCATAATGCTTTGTCAGTATGGTTTTTCTTCCTACAAGTCTTTTACTTCTATATTATGGTTTTTGGTTTTGTGTTTTATGGAATTTCTGTTTATGCAGAAATGTGTGTCACCGTGTCTCTGTGTGTTTCCTGAGATTTTGTTTTGGATTTGCTTTGTCGCAGGTTTGTATGTTTTTTTTTTTATTTTTTAATGATATTATTGTTAGTTATTATTATTTATGCCTGCTTATATCCTACCGAGACAGGGAAAGGATATGGATTTGAATAGTAGGAGAGGTGAATAAGATCTGGGTGGAGATGGAGAAAGGGAAATCATGATCAGAATATATTGTAGTATAAAATCTATTTCCAATAAAAATGATATAAAGTAAAATTCTTCATGAGAATTCTTTGTGAAATTGAAACTTTTATGGTACCATTAGTGTTAAATAATACAGCTGCTGCTTTAAACATTGCGATAATTCTTCAAAGAGGTCACAGTGACCAAAGGTTCTACAAATGATGATATATCCCTCCAAAACTGGAAACAGGATCTCAGATATTTTTGTATCTATAGTCATAGTGGCAATATTACTTGCAGCAAAATGTTGAAGAAAAAATATCTACTCACAGATTACTGGATAAAGAAAACATGGTGCATACATGTATGAGTCCTATAGCATAAGACTCAATATGAAGATGGAGAAGCATTCTGAAAGAACTTGGACAGATAACATTCTATGACACAGATGCACCTGTAGAATATCAGTTTTAGTGAAATAAGCTAGTTACAAGGGGGCATTTCCTGTTTCTTTCTACTTATATGATATGAGGCAGTCCAAACTCCACAGGCAGAGAACAGGAAATTTTTTGCAATATTCAATGGAGTGGGTGCATAAGAGTTATACTTTTGGTTTTGATGAAATGATTATAAAGAATGATAATGATTTTGTTTTCACAACTATATGGTTTATTTAATTCCAGTGAGCTATACACTTAAAATGATTAGGAAAATAACATTTTAAGTATATTTTACCACAATTTGACAGGATTGGATTGATTTCATGAACAGAGAAGATGTATCCTCCCTATAGTTTATGATCTGTGTGTATCCTCAGGTAACTATAAATGAAAGCCAAGACATTTGTAGAGAATGACTTGTTACAGTGTCAAAAGGTTGGACACATCTTTATGACATCCTAAGTAATACATCTCTATCTTATATTCTGTACCTGTATTTACTTGATTATTTCCACATATAATTTGCAGAGGAAACAAAATACATTCTCAATTGAAGTTATATGTTTAGTGCTTCATATATATACAGCTATGATATAGTCTATCAGCTGCTACATAGAAAGTACCTTAAAACTTGATGGGATAAAATTAGTAACTGTCACAGCATTTCTCTGTTACAAGATCTTTGGGACAAAAAGCCAACAAGTAGCCCTGCTGAGACAAGAACTCTCTCTGGTTAAAAGAGAAGAGCAAGACAACTGGCAAAAGCACATATACCATGGTTCCTAAATCCCAAAGTAATCCCAGAGTTGGAATAACAGTAATCTAATGAAAGCTGCTGATAATGAGGTTTCCTGCAGTACAGTTTGGTTCTAATTAACGAATCCCATTGTTTTCCCTTCCTCTCTGTAGCAATCAGTCTCCTGAAGAAAACCAAGCAGCAAATTCTACAGGCAGATGACATGCTGAGTCAGATGACATGCTGATGACATGCTGAGTCAGGCAGGTCACACTATCTTTACTGAGGAGGGAACTTCACTAGGAAAGCCACAGAGAATCACATAGGCACATGCTGTCATTTCTGTGAGACCCTGCCTCTGGGTGTAGGACAATACTACACTTTCTCTTGTTAGCATTTATAGTTAAGAAAATGAGTCATTTATTTCCCCCAACAGAATAGTTTTTTATTAATTTGGGGAAGGGGTGGAATTTTATACAAGCCACCCAAGTCACACTGACTTCCCATTCTTCCCAAGTCCACTCTTCTATCCTCTGTGCCTCCTCCCAAAGAAAAGAAAAACACAAAACTAAACAAAATTTAAAAGTCTGTTTGGGGTGCCCGTATACTCGCTGGAGCATGGTCAATGTCAATTCTTAAGATTACATTGCTTTAGAGGTTTAAAGTTCTAGGCTTGAACTCCAAACAAATTTAAAAAGAAATGACAGACCATAATTCTACAAAGCACTTTTTTGAGCCAACTCTATTTTCTATCTTCATGATATCCACAGCTTTATGAGTATGCCATTGCCAAATCAAAACAATAACATTCAAATTATGAAGCCCTTTATAAAAGGAGAATAGTTCCATGCTGGGTTCTGTACTCACCTCCCAGATCCAACCGTCAATTACCCACAGCTGTCTCTATGCACTTACGGGTTGTCATAGGGAAACTTATGTATGCACGCATGTGTTAAGCAAATATTTATCTGTCCCCCTGTCTTTCTTTCTTCTTCTCTTTTTAATTGCAGCTGCTTATTCCCCTCAAGTGGTTGTTTCATGTGAAAGGCAGAGAGCCCGTAGAAATGGTGTATGTTGAACTCAAAAATGTAACAATGACAATGGGAAGCGTTGTCAGCATTGAATAATGACATTCTACTGAAAGACCCTGATGATGAGGTTGTCCACAATACTGTTTGGTTATCATTAACAGATCATATTATATTCCTCTTCTCTCTGTAGCAATCATAGTCTCCCAAAGCAAACTATCTGGTAAATTCTTTTGACAGAAGGCAGTTCCGTTTCTCCATTTCCCCCTTAACTCCATAATGAAAACCTAATGAACACCAAAGGTTTTTTTGTGAGGAACACAATAATCGTCTATTGTATTACTGATTGAAAAGAACTTGCTGCATATTCAGGGAGATATAAAGAACCTGATTTTCAAACAAATAGTTTTGATAGGATAGGCAGATTCAGGACAAAACTAAATTGTATTTAATTACTCTACATTGCCAGGCTTTTATGATGGTTTTTCCACATGTCAAGTAATATCTTTCATATCTTTAAGAACTATTCTGACACACAGAGTTTTTTTCCCCTTGATTAGTTACATCCATTTCAGTCCCAGTTCTATGTATCGGTTCTCTTGGAAGAATGCTGTTTTCTAGGGAGTCACAATATTGTCCTAAATAAAACATTTAGGGATGGCATTTGAGACACTTGTGCCTATGGGGACTGTAGCTTTTCTAGAAATAATTTGACCTTTCTAAAAATATGAGCTAAAAAGCAAAGCTTTTATGTGCTCTCAGTTGTCTACATGTTTAAACTCAGTTTTCTAAAAGCAACATATATATATATAATATGAGAAATGTGCTGTTTCGTGTGTGTGTGTGTGTGTGTGTGCGTGTGTGTATGTGTGTGTGTGTGTGTGTGTGTGTGTGTGTGTGTATGTATGTATGTATGTGCTTCTGACAGCTTTTATAGCCAGGACCTGAGGACAGTACCTTAATACATTTACACACATCTCATTTTTTGTGATCACTCTACCTCTCCACTGTTAGCAGAGAAATATATCGACACATCCAAAATGTTTTACCCAAAACAAAAGCACAGCAGATTATTAAATTAACTTTCAAATAAACATTGAGGAAATTACTGTTTCATAGACATAATTTGGATTTTATTGCATTCTATATGTTTGTGTGTTTATTGCTTAGTGGTATCATAATATAATTTTCTTACCTTGTTGTATTTTTCCATTCTTATTAGTTGTCAATTTCAAATTTTATGCACTGGGAAGCTGTCACTTTCTTTTTTTTTTAATGAGTGAGACATTTAACAAAGCAAATGTGGTGGAAAAAGAAAACAGAACAAATGATCCAATAGAAGAGCTGTGTGACAAAGAATAGACCTCCGGACCTTATCAATTAGTTCAATTTGCAAAGTGAATGACAGATTGCAGTTTGCTTTTGCTAATGAAATGCTTAATCAGGATAGCATGGTAGTTTATTTACTTCCAATTTCCTGATAGCATCTCTTTTGTGATTATCCTGATTTGATGTCTCAAACTGAAGAGTCATGTAATTGACTCCATATAGAAAATACAAGAATTCATTCTCCAAAATACTTCCCTCTAGATTCCATTAATAAATTTGTTGCCTTTAAGGAAAGTGACACAATGGGGGAAATCATGCAATAAAACCTTCAGTTGTGGGAAGATCATATACTTTAGAATTATTAAGACACAACTCTCAACAAATCATTTCTCGTTGGGGGTGTATTTCTGAGTTAAGAAAGGCCACTGTATTAATACATGAATTATCAGTTATTCATAAAATAAGCATTCAATCATGGGTATTTTCAAAGATGGGATTAAGAACTAGGATATACCGAAGCATAATCCAAGGGAAGAAAGCACAGCCTTCTTAGTCAGTAGGAATAACAGCTGTGATTTATAATGATGAAACCCAGTCAGCTGTGTAATAATTGTGAAATGTTTGTTGAGTTAAAAATGCAATAGCATAATGCAATGATGTGAAAGGAAGAACAACTAATCATTAAGACAGCACGCGCGGCTGACAGTATGACAATTAAAATAATAGTGAGATTCTACTTTTCACTAGCATATTGTCAAAATTTGAATAAAATAACAGGAAATATTTGCAAATATCCAACAGATCATGTAAATTCATATATTTCTGGTGTGGATTTTTTTTTAACTTTTGTAAATGCAATTACTAAAATAGTATTAATAGAAGCATAAATACGCTTTCCTTAAGTTACCCTTTAAGAATGTATTGTATAGGTTGACCTAAGCATGTATACACTTCTAAAATGTTCACAGTAATTTGTTTTAATAAAAAGCCATAAATAATTTCAATATTAATAATAGAATACTGACTAAATATATTGCTAGATATTATGCACTGTGAACAATTTTTATGTTTCTAGAAGCTTAGCAATATTTTAAACAAGAAAAAGGCAGTGCAGATGTGCCCATATTATGCAAGTAGGTCTTCTGTCCTGTATTTACATTTGTCAAAAAGAAAGCTAACTTGAAATATCAAGACTTTTTTTTTTCTTTTTTTTTTTTTTTTTTTTGGTTTTTCGAGACAGGGTTTCTCTGTATAGCCCTGGCTTTCCTAGAACTCACTTTTAGACCATGCTGGTCTCGAACTCAGAAATCTGCCTGACTGTGCCTGTATTAAAGGAATGTGCCACCACGCACACCCAGCTGAAGTATCAAGACTTTAAAGGTTTTAATTCAATATTGGTTGTATGAAATGGTGTGAAAAAGTGACCACTTACTAACTTGACAATTTTGTTGATCACTAACCCAGCCTGAACTCTGATTGGCAAACCTCATACTGGCATCTCTGTATTCATGTGTGCGGCTATAGGTAAGGTAAAGACTCATGTTAGGCCGGTTGTCGTATGATGGCATTTTTTTTTTTTTTGTACATCTAGTAATAGATTTCAGCTGGTAGTAAGGTCACGGTGATGGAGTAAACAGGAAAAGGTGGTGGTGTTCTCATGGATTAGCCTGGGCATGCAAATTGTGTAGCATTTTCAAAGTGTCTTTGAACAGGCTCCAATGAGTGGTCACCAAATTTTTTCTTGCATCTCCTTTGTTATTCTTCCACTGACCTATACACATGGCCTAGCACATTGTCCATAGGCAAAGTTTCTGTACCTGTACTGTGTAATCACTCCACCCTACAATTTTTTCCTTTGTGTACCATATTTTATTTATTCATGCTCATTAAAAACTGTTTCTTTAAGCAGTGTTATTGTGAAGACTTTGGTGTATTCCCAGTTCATTGGTCCTAGATACTATACATACATACTTACGGACAGATAGACATTCATATACACACATACACATACATACACACGAATAGTCAATTTTATAAGATAAAGTCAATTTTGCCAAATAAATTTCTTCCATATGTGCTAATAATCCTTGTGCGCGCACACACACACACACACACACACACACACACACACACACACATATATATATATATATATATATATATATATATATATATAGAGAGAGAGAGAGAGAGAGAGAGAGATAGAGAGAGAGAGAGAGAGAAGCGCTTGGAAATTGCTGGACAACTTGTCTCGTCTAATCAGAGTGTTCCAGGCACAGTGAAAGTCTGCCACATAAAAAAGAAAAAATAGTTGGAAAATAGCAGAAATACTGGATTTCAAAATCTGCCCTTAACAAACATGTGGATATAACTATGGACACATGCGTACACCTCACACACATACCAAACACACATAAAAGATTTTTCCAATTGTATTCACACCGACAATGTGAAGGATAAGTCACTGAAACAAATCACCAACCATATGCTTTATCAAACATTCTCTTGTCTACACAATTGAAAGAAATAATCTGGTAACATAACAAAACTAGTGAGAGTTTGAAATGAAGCAAAGATCAGGACAGGTAGAACTCTGAATGCCAGGAGGTAGAAAAACTTATTTTCCTTATTATTTGTTTATAAATATCTGCCAAATAGTTTTCTTTCCAAGAATTGAGAGTAATCAGTTTTCTAGAGGGAAAATTTGACTCTCTGCTAGGCTTTAGCTTAAATATTAGTCATTGAGGATTTCTTTGTAAGTTCTAGGCAAGGTGACAGCCATGCTTGAGAATAATCTCTGTTCCAATGTCCTAGTTTCATCATATACAAGACTGCCTTTTCCACATTTTTTTTTGTTTTGTTGGCTACATGCTAGAAAATAAGATTTATAAGAAACGTGTCTTTGTATTAATACTATATACACAGAATGAGAGTACATTAGGATGTCAATTTGTCGAACAAAGAAATACCTATGGATATTATATATAAATCTCAAAGATTTCATATACTTTCTCACACATGTACACAACATTACATATATATGGTAATATATATGGTACATTATATTTATATATGTATGTGTGGTATGTATATAAGTGGTATATATGTATATGTTTGTACATATATGTGTGTATATATATATATACACACACACACACATATATGTGTTTGTGTGTGTGTGTGTATGATTTGGTACACAAAAACATATATATTTTATGTTTATATATACATATATATGTTTGTGTGTGTGTGTGTGTTTGTGTTTGTGTGTGTGTGGTGTGTGTATGTTAAGAGAGGAATGAAGAAAACATGACTTTTGGGAATTAGAATGAGAGTAAATTGAAAAATAATCTAGATGAATGTTGGAAAATAATTACAAATTATGTTCCCAAGCAGAGCTGTTTAATGGTTACCTGTAAATTGCCTCTATTTTGATTCACTGATGATTTTTGTTCTGTCATATCAACTACAGAGTAGAAAGAAACGTAAGTGAAAAAAAAGAAATACCAGATGCTTAAATTATAACCCAACTAAAAGGTCAACAAATGCCAGTTAATGCTTTTCTTCTTAGGGCACATGAAATATTTAAAGAAGCAGAGCATCAAATAAAAAGGAGCCTATGCCACACTGATGCCAACTTCAAATGTGTGCCCAAAGGAATAATTCAAGTGCTCTTCTTTCAGCAAGCAATGAAACGAATAAAATGAAATATTACATTATAAATAAAAAACAGTCCAAGTAATTAACTGTCCATTTTATGAACCTGCTTTGTCAATTGGATTTCTCAATCAAAGTTGAGTATTACCCAACAAAGTTAATCCCAAACAGCTCTGGCACTCTTGAAATTCATAATAATGTAAGGAAGAATTTCAGAACAGATCCCAAGCTTTATTTATCTAGAATTTCTATTTCTTAAATAAAAATAATCTTATATGAGGGAAAATAAGATACCATCTTCAACATTTTAAAAATTATCATATTGGTCTAAAAATGATGTGGATTCTATGGGGCTAAGAACATAAAGATGGGTAAGATTAGATAATCTTACCTGTCTCTCTGTCTCTGTCTCTCTCTCTCTCTAATACACACACACACACACACACACACACACACACAAACACACACTGGGAAAGAGGGAGAATTTCATGAGTAAACCACAGTGGGCCAATATTACAGACACTCTAAGCATCTACTGAATCTCAGTGACCTGTATCAATGAGTTTATTTCCACATCACAGTTCCATCTAGAATTTGCTGAGTGTATTGCCTCTGGTGGACCTCTTGATCCATGTGTCTTAAAATGTTACTTAAAATCAATGCATGCACAAAGCATATAGATGACACATGGCTGTTTTGCCTGTGTTTCATTAACCAACTCAGACAAGTGGCTGCACTAAACACCAAGATATGCATCCATACAATTCAACAGGTTACACTGAAAGGAAATAAAACGTAGAGGAACTACAAAGAATATACTGCTGTGATGGCAGAGGGAAGGAGGGGGAACCTGTGGTTGTCAGTATCTTAGCTATAGGTACAAAAAGAATAGCTCCAGGGCTCTGTTTTCATGAATCTTTGCCAGATGGTATCCTAGAGCTGAACAGTACACAAGCCCCCACTCCTACCAAAATCAAGTTCCAATTAACTGCTTCCAAATTAAAACTTACTTTCCTTCCCCCATGGAGTCTCAATGGGTACACAAAGCATTCCTGTTTGTTTGTTTCTTTCTAGTTTTCTTGGTGGTGGAAGCCTACTCTGCAGGCTAATGAAGGAGAAATAAAAACAGCAAACCAGCCACAGAACCTTTGAACTACAATAAGTTATGCCTGTAAGATATGCTAGGGCTGTAGTGTCTGCCTGTAAGACATACTAGGGCTGTAGTGTCTGCCTGTAAGATATGCTAGGGCTGTAGTGTCTGCCTGTAAGACATGCTAGGGCTGTAGTGTCTGCCTGTAAGACATGCTAGGGCTGTAGTGTCATAGTACTTGTGGTAATAGCCAATAATTGTCTGATTTGAATCAAGGCTCAAACCACAAAACAAAACCCACACCAGATACTGTTCAGGTGACCAAAACCCAGAGACTTTACAAGTCACTCTTAAGGACAGGGCCCATGACCACCAAGTAGATGGCCAACACAAAAGAAATTAGGTATTTTGTCGGGGTCTCCTCACCTTTTCAACTCACACATCCTTTAAATGTATTTTATTGCTCTCAGTTGTTTTCTGTTTGTTTATTTTGTTTGTTTATTTTTTGTTTGGTATTCTGGGATCTTTTTGTCTTTTGTTTATTTTATTTTATTTTGCTTTATGGGGTTATTGTGTATAGGAACATGTATGTCTACGACTCTAACATTTCTTTGGACGTTTTCATCTTTTCTTTATTTTTTCCTATTTCACTATGGTTATTTTTGTTTTTACCTTATTTTATTTTATTGTTAGAATTTAGATACATACATGTTTTTTAATGAAAGATTGAAAGGATGGACCTGCAATCAGATTAAGATTTATTTCAAAAATATCTACAATCACCACTTTCAAAACATTTCTTAATATTTAACTTGAAAAAGTAAATCTTAATTTAATGTATATATAGGACAAAGTATTAATTGTACACATACATGTCTGCATAATGTATCAATTGTTACATTCACATTTAAAATCAATTTGACAAGTCTATTAACATAAAATTTACATATACAGTATGGAGCTTTGCCTTTTATCCAGATATAGATAGATATGCAATATATGCATGTGCTTTGCTAGCATACAACTTTATACCAAGGATATTCTAACAGTATGGTATCAAAGAAGAAAACATCACAACACGACATTTTTAATCAGGATTAATATATGAGCAACTGAATAGTGGCTAGAATTAACTCCATCCTGAAATATTCAAAGGAATGAATTAAATTATATCTGTTGATTTGTCAGAGTAATTAATTAATATATAAGTACATAGAAATAATTCATTTACACATAAACTCTCCAGAAAAAATTGAGAGTTGGATGTGTGTGCAAAATTATTTTTCTATAACATACTCTGGGGAACATAGGCAAGAGAAAGTACTAAGCAAGCAGCATATTTTACAAAGTGGGAAGAGGGGAAATAATTAGGGAATAATGTATGATATTAAAATGTTCTCATAAGTACGAGTTTGCTCAGGTATGTAGATATAAAAATGTATTAATATATATTTTGAAATTAACACAACAATTCATATCATTATTTATTTTTCTCAAAATAAACTTCTATTTTCCAGTGGAAACATCGCACTTTCAAAAGCTCTTTTATAGCATATTGATCCTTTCCATTAAACCAGATCCAGATCTAGCCTTTGTTATTGATTTTAGCATACAACCTTTACCCTGAAGGTTTCAGGCTAACTTTGTATAAGAAAATTGTTAAATCATTAAAATAGTTTAAATACCACAGACAGTAGCTTTAGTTGTTTATAGCTGCACATGGTAATCAAAAAATACTTTGACTTTAAATCCCAAAAGCTAGGCAAGCTGATTTTCAGGGAAACTGGTCAGCAGAGAAAATTGAAACCATCCAACGGGAACTACTTTAAATTGCTCCCACAAAACAGAACTTGCAAAGTTATGTATGTCAACACACATTGTCCTTCTCCCTCTTACTTTATTAAAAGAAATATTCTATTTTTTAGCAGACTCCTTTAATCTATATTTAGAATTTGTTAATATCTATATTTATGAGATGGTTGTGTTCCTAATTATTGCTTCAATTTCTTCTTATTAACTAATTCTTTATCGTACTTGATATTTCCAGAGCATTTGACAATGTTGATGCTGTATAGATATTTACTCTAAATAGAAATTCCTTTCCTAATTGTCTGAGAGAGGTTCATTATGTAGGACATAAGCAAAACTTCCAAAGCTCAGTAAGTAAGCATCACAAAAATCTCAAGAAGTTCCTGAAATTTACAAGACCCATAATGTATCCTATAGGGACATAGAAGCAATAACAACTGCCAGGTACAGTAGACGTCCTGATCAGCTATGTTGCCTGCAAGTAATAAGAGAGTTCCATATTTGCAGCTTCCATGAGTCATCATACATAAAGTAGTACTGTAACTGCTTGGTATCATCCATGTCACTGTAAGTAGACCATCACTTAAGTCTCTTTGGATCCAATACTCAAGATTTGTACTTTGTTTTCCTTTTCAATTTTTCTAATGTGTAGCAAAGCTAAGAAGGTGTGTCATTTCTTATCATAGAATATGAAATAGTAAATCTACTAACAAATGTATAGTATGTCTCTTGGATTAATAATATTCTCATCTCTGTTGCTAACAGAGACTTTAATATTCAAGAAGCAAAAACATTAATTTATATTTTTCTAATAGTTGTATATATATATATATATATATATATATATATATATATATATATATATAGTAAATTATCAATGTTATTTGCTCCAGAGCAGGTAGCTGATATTTAGTAGGCCAAGGATTCTTGCCCATGTCTTCAGGGCAACTCTGGATTCTCTCATGGCCAAGATACTTATATAATATATCCACAAAACATCTTCTAAATACTGTATCAATTGAAGTGCATAATATTATACATTAATTTATCACAGACATACATTATCATCTCTTATTCTTATTTGTCTTCTGTGTTTAAAAGACACTCTTACCTTCTAAGTACAGTGAAATTCATCTGAACAAATCCCTTTCTACACTTTGAACTTTCTCAACATCAAAACAAATGTTATACACATTTCTAGTAAATAAACAAATATCTGTCGATGACTTCAAAAGAGGCAGAAATCTGTATGTCTTAGTTAGGGTTTCACTGCTGTAAACAGACACCATGACCAAGGCAACTCTTATAGGAACAACATTTAATTGGGGTAGCTTACAGATTCAGAAGTTCGTTTAGTCCATTATCATCAAGGTGAGAACAAAGCAGCATCCAGGCAGGCATGGTGTAAGAGATGCTGAGAGTTCTACATCTTCATCCAAATGAAGGCAGGAGTAGACTGACTTCCAAGAAGCTAGCAAGAGTGTCTTAAAGCCCATGTTCACAGTGACAAACCTACTTCAACAAGAGCCACACTTCCAAATAATAGCACTCCCTGGACCAAACATATTCAAACTATCACACTTTAAATGTTTCCATGATCTTCACGGACCAGAAGTTAAAGCGTAATATCAGTGGATCATGAGATAGACACTTAAATTTAGAGAAAGGTCATTCAGAGTAGTTTTTGCAAGGTCTTCTTCATGGATACACTATTTTCTCCCTGGGACCACCGATATCTACAGAGGCACTCTCACAGCCTAGAAGGGCATTTCAATATTTTGGAACTCATAAAATTTTCTTTCTTTTTTTTTTCAACGTAAGATTTTTTAAAATTTTAATTCCTAAATATTTAATTAAAGTATAATGATATCAATTCTCCTATTTTATCTGCCCTTCAATTTTTCTGTTGCTGTCCCCACTCTTTTTTGTCTATTTTTATTAGATATTTTCTTCATTTACATTTCAAATGCTATCCTGAAAGTACCCTATACCCTCCCCCTGCCCTGCTCCCCTACCCACCCACTCCCACTTCTTGGCCCTGGCATTCCTCTGTACTGGGGCATATAAAGTTTGCAAGACCAAGGGGCCTCTCTCCCCAATGCTGGCCTACACAGTTCTTGATAGAGACTTAAGTGACTGCTTTTTCAAGGGCCATTGCCATTATTCATATCTGCTCCATTTAATTATTTCTTGTATCCTAAGATCAACAACAAAGAGCATGTAAAACAGGAAGGATTAAAACAAAAATGCCGAGCGGGGCATGGTGGCGCACACCTTTAATCCCAGCACTCAGAAGGCAGAGGCAGCCTGGTCTTCAATGTGAGCTCCAGGACAGCCAGGGCTATACAGAGAAGCCCTGACTCAAAAACAAAACAAAACAAAACAAAACAAATAATAATAATAATAACAATAATAATAATAATAAAATAAAATGCCATT
Organism: Mus minutoides; assembly: GCA_902729485.2. NCBI lineage: Eukaryota > Metazoa > Chordata > Mammalia > Rodentia > Muridae > Mus > Mus minutoides. The sequence goes on along the minus strand of LR749614.1, from coordinate 1,347,934 downwards.
AAAACAATTTATTCTATTCTTATATGCCAAAATGAAATTGTATAATACTTTAAATGCAAATAGTTTTGTATTAGATATTTCTAATCATTACTAGTTAGTAATAAAACAAAATTTGTTGTATAAATAGGTTATTTATTTTACATTTTACCCTGTATCATTTAAATATGTTTCAGATCCTACTCATATACATTGCCCTTAGCCACAGTGTGTGTGTGTGTGTGTGTGTGTGTGTGTGTGTGTGTGTGTGTGTAGGGGTATAGTTTATCAATAGCAGCTGTCAGTTTATTTAAAAACTGTCAAGTCTATTTGTCTACATTTACTATGGACTTAAAATCTTGTAATTAATAGCAAGTTACTAGAAAACCTTATAATAATAGTTTAATGGAATAAGTGGCTAAAAAGGTGGTGGATATAGAAATAGGCATGAGAATTGTTACAATTTAACTGATGAAATAATTTCTTAGATTATCTTTGGAGACCTCATGGAAATTGAAGGAGGCTGAATTTCTTTCCCTCTTCCCTGCTGTCTTACCTATTGTGACAATCAGGAATATGTTGTCTGAATAGGTGACAAGGAATATTTTATGTGTCTTTGATCTTGCTGCAGTAACGTATGCTAAAATAAGAAATATCCTAATTAATTAGCATCTGCTTCGTTATGACTTTCTCTTTATTATTACTTGTCAAATCAAAGACTCAGGAGGCTGGAGAGACGTCTCAATGTAGTTAATAGCATTTGTGACTCTTGAAGAGCAACAGCACTTCATTCCTAACAGCCATGTTTTGCACCTCATGAGTCCCTTGAATCTACAGTTTCATGGACTCGACCCTCTCTTTTGTAACGTGTCTGAATATGCACCCACCCCATACATGCACACACAGATAGATACACACAAATCAATACAAATAAAAGAAATATATTTTAGAAGAGCCAAGGTTCTTTTAAGTTGTGAAAATAATGTTTGGCCATACAATCTTGAAGGTTAGTGAGGATGGTATGTTTGACTAAAACAAAATTAACTATCAACAAAAGAAGAAAAGAAAGAACAAGAAAAAAGAAATGAGGAATAATCCTAAAGTTGAAATAATAGAAGGAAAGAAGAGGTGAGGAATATGAATGGAAAGAAGATATCAGATAACAGGTAAAGGATCTTTAATTTGTAGAATGCTTAGAGTGGTATGATAGTGAGTGAGTTGGTGACCACATCAGCTCGGTGTTCAAGGTCTCAGCATATTGGCTTTGTTACGATGTGAACAATATTAGAGTAAACTCATACCAAATGACAAGAAATCATTGTAGGTAGGGAAATAAGGACAGTATTATTACCCAAGATATGTCCTGAAATCATTTTTAAAAACACAGAAGCTTGGACAAAAAATGTTCAAGATATGTTATTTAAAATCACATTTAAAAAAACTCAAGAATGTATAAATACGATAGACTTTTGCGGAGAGAGGAATGTTCAGCCAGAAAATCCATAAAAGTCCATAGTGAGTCTGAGATTTAATTATGCACAATGACTATATTAGGTATTATTTGTTTTCATTAATGTCTTACAATGAATTTTTCTATCTTGAAAGAGCATAACTGAAAACTCACAGTTAGCACTCCACTAGAAACTGTAGCTCATTACCACCAACTATTCGCTTCATTGGAGTGCCATGGCCTTTATTTCAAAATGCAAAGCTGCTCACTGGCAACATTCTGTTTCTATTTTGTTGTTTCTTGTTTGGTTTTCTTTTGTGTTTGTCCCAATTTGAGGTAAGATGGACTCAATTAAAATTACAAGGGTGAGAGAAATGGATCGGCTCTAATCTCTGCTTTTGGACTCCACACTAAGCATTTCAGAAATTGGTCCCACTCTAAAATTAGCACTATTGACTCAAAAAAAAAAATGAAGCAGGAGTTTCCCAGCAGCTGCTTGAAGACCATGTTCCCAAGTGTGATACTCAGCTTCTCAAAGCTCACAAATTACTGTCATTAAGGATTTACATCAGATGTCTTAATAGGTGTCTTTTGTTTTCAGATTCAAAGTGAATCTACAATCACTGGGAACCCATAAGCACAGGCTGATTTATACTAAAGCTAACATAGTAGGTAAAGAAACTCTGTCTTGGCTTCCTTCAGAATGACTCCAGCAGTTTGCCTGTCTTCTCTCCCACCAAGCTCAGACACATGACACTAGACTGCTACCTGCTTCATCTCTCCCACACCCATCAGCTTCTCAGGATTTATGTTTAAAGGGACTGAAAAGGGGGGCGCAATAGCATCTCCAGCAGTGCAGATATAATCTTTTCTCTCCATGCAAGTGATTATTTGCTTCTGGCATGATTGTTCAGAACAAAAATCGCCACTGCTTTCTTGGGCTTTCTGCATGCTTAGAAGGAGAACAAATGTAGGTTCTTGCAAGCCTAACAACCAGAAGACTATCTGTGGATACGTTTCTGTTAATCTTCATTAGATTTTGTTTGTCTGTTTCTGTAAGCCTAATTGTTTGTTTCCTTCTAAGGTTTACCTACAATAATACAGTGTCTTGTTTTCATGAATAGGCCCATATTTAAATTGCCTTCCTAGAGATTCCAGAAAGACACCCTAGTTTTCTTCATGGAGGTGACAGTGAGTCATCTCCTTGAAGGTCTTTGCTTATCTTTCTTTTACAAGGAGATGTAATGTTTTGACCTAGCTAAAGGTCAAAGGCCTAGACAATATTAGTGGGCCTTATGAATACATGTTTTCTTAGCCTGGTTTCGGGAATGTTCACCCACACAAACACACACACACACACACACACACACACACACACACACACAAGTTCTCATTATGGAGGTAAAAAAGAAAACTCTTAGGATAAAGCATTAAGTCAGAATGTAGGAGGAGCTTGAGGTAATTGCACTAAGTCAACAAATGTTGTGAACCTGTGGTATCTTATAAACATGGAGCACATATAGTAACTAGGGGATGATTATCCTAAATTAATAGAAGAATATATTGTCTTAGTATTCAAACAACCCTTTCTTTGCAGAGACTGGGAGTCAAGCTCGCAGCCTCAATGGTATAGCCCCCTTTGCCCTCTACTGATCTCCATAATCATCACACCCAGAAATGTGCCCATCCCACCACCAGCATTTTTTGCTCAACACATTGCTCTTTCAGATAGCTGGTCCATTAGAAACTATTACTTACAAGGTGTTCAAATTAGCTGAGAAGGTAATCTTAGCCAGGAGGTATTTGCATTTTAATGAATGAAGCTTAGTGAGTGAGTGGCCTTTGAGGAAAAAATAAAAGGACTAAAGTTCTAATTTTGTAATTAAGAGTAAGAAACCTTTGGGTCTAAGACTAATTATAACAATTATATGTTGAGGACTATGTATGCAACCGACTCTGAACTAACCACTTCACACTTATTATTTTAAGGTCATATGATGCCCAGCAGACAGGAACAATTAAACTTGATTTTCTAAGTGAAGAAACTGAGGCTGAATGGGGTTAGGTGGGAAGTGCAAGTTCCTATGACAGAATAGAGAACAGAAATACAGCCCTAGCTTAGACTGTTCCCCAAAGACCATGTGATTTTTATTATGCTCTCTCCTGAGATTAGAACTCGGTAAAATGGTAGCATATTTATCTTAAGATTTTCAAATTTGTCCTAATGTTTAACAAGTAAAATTTAGATCCATTCTTACTGGATATTTGGAAACTTATATTCTCCAGAATAAGACACAGCATGCTGTTCTTTACCAGTGCTACCAAAGACATCATTATTTTAAGAAATAATTTCTCAGATATCACAGTTGGAGAAACAAAGTAAACTATTCTACTGATTGAGAAAACATGCCTGGAAAAGTAATAAAGAAAGAAAAATTATATTTGTTTTGAATAAGTATTAATGCAAAATATTATCAGCAGCACAGAAATCTACACACAGAAAAGATTAGACATATGTTCACTTTTTATGTAGTCAAATGTGCCTGCCAACATATATGTTCTCATGTATGTTCACAAGACAAGAAGTAGTCCTCAGGCATCATTTTTACTTAATGCTCAATTGATCCTCCATCAGCCTAGTATCTGGGGTGACTATGTGTACTAATTACCCAACTTTATATAAATAAAAATAAGCTTCTCTATCTTTGTGATAGGAGTTTTTATTAGAGTAAGAGCCCATGGAAATTATTCTTCAATGGAGACACAGAGATACTGGTATTATCTGCCTTTATCTCTACATTTCAAGGACAAAGCACTCAAACCTGTGAGAAATACAGCCTTTGTCTGTAACCCAGGCAAAAGTCTTAGAGGTTTATTAGAAGGATTTTTAGAGGTCTTTTGTAGTTGTTGTTATTGTTGTCTCATTTTTTGTTTTATTTTGTTTTTAAGAAGGAGAGAAAAGAGTTTACATGCTCTGTGCTTTTATTCAGCAAAAAGATATAAATGCTTTATTTGAAATTTGTATTTGTCAATTTACCATTCACCATTGTGGATTGATTAATTGGTTTAGGTTGGAAACAACTCTTTAAATCCTTCTAAAAAATAGTATGAGCTCAAACTTTATAAACAGGCCCATCACAGAGAAAGATGATTGTCCTCAAGTAATTGGGAACAGACATATGAAGACCACTTGCTAACTTAAAGAAGACTTGGTCTGTAATAAGAAAGGGGGAATTGAGTGTCTTTGGCTCAGTGAAGTCACTGAGAGCCATTAGCACCAAGGAATCAGAGTATGTTTATCTCCATGGTTGAGTAAACCTGTCATCTCATGTTTACTAATCAAGGTTTATTTGACTTTCAGAAGTGAAATTTCAACAGAAAATATTAACTTGTAAGTTCTGGGAAGGCTCAGACATATAGACATAGCAAAGTTGAAGGTGCAGGTCCCAAGACACCCTCACATCCTTTGCTTTTCTCATTTATTTCCTCTTCTTTTGCAGGAGGCTGATGTGTCTGCACTGAGAACACACCACTTCCAATCATATATCAAGGCCAAAGCTTGACTTATTCATCAAGTAAAGTTACAACAAGTCAGTCTTACATACAAACAGTTTATCGCTGAAAAGAAACCAAACTAAAGGTTTCACCTGCCCAATGGTTCTGTTAAACCTACAAAAGGTAGAATACTAATTCACAAAAAAATAAAATAAAATAAAATAAAAAATATAAAATAAAATAAAAAGATACCAGACTAGAAAAATTATGGTATTACCCTTGTACCAGAAGGCATAGTTATAGAAGCCAACATGAGTAGAGAGTGTCCTCACTAAGAAAATTTAGGTAAGTATTCTAATATCAAGGAGGAAATTTAACCTATATTATATGATTATGAAGATTAAAAACTTGGCTGTTGTGAAGACTTATAATTATTACATAAGTTCATTTCATAATCTAGAGAATTCTGTCAAATCTGCCTTTGTAACATTCATTTGGCCAGAGGAACTACTAGGAACGTTAACAGTATAGCCTACAATAGCAAGCACACTATACTAAATTAGAATGTTACAGTCTCATGATTTGCTCAGATCTACGTAGAAAATGAAAAGTTGCCAGGAGCTCTTTCTCATAGGTATGCCACCCTCATGTAAATTTTTAAATTGTTCATATCACTGCAACTCAGAAATAAGGTTCTTAACGGAGCTTTAATACCCTTACTAATTGGATTTACCACTTCAGATGAAAAATAAAATCAAAATTCTTTCACACGTAACTATATACCATTAAAAAAGAATGTTGAAATAATATTAATGTCAGCAGGATTTTCAATTAAGTAAGATAACCAACGAAACTTTCCCTGTATAAACAATAGCCTTCAGATGTGTCATATTGAAAGATAAACAGCAGAAAGCCATCTTTCCTGCTTTAAGTCATGCAGCCTAATTTAAAAGACTTCATATCTAATTCTTTTAGTTCTTGAATAATGGAAGGATATTCTGAGGAAAAAGAGTTCTTGAAGTGTCTTGAGATCATAACATCATTATATTTATTAGCAATCATTGCTTTTCATAATGACATTTTACAGTGATTCCTGGGAAATAAAAAGTACAAAGATGAAAACGACATCTTTAGAAAAGCAACAATAAACCAAATTGAGAAATTCTAACTGTAGAAAGAAATTATCTTATCCAATTGTGTCACTCTTCAAGTAAATAGAGGTTTAAAGAAATGTAAATAAACTAGTTTTCCTAACTCATTGAAAACGTCAGTAATGTATATATTTATATCATCAATCTTGCTGTTATCTTAGTTGTCATTCTTTGAGGAAATATATTTTTTTTCAACTTTTATTAGATATTTTCTTCATTTACATTTCAAGTGTTATCCAGATAGTTCCCTATATCCTCCCCCCCTCCCGGCCCTGCTCCCCTACCCACCCGCTCCCACCCCTTGGCCCCGGCGTTCCCCTGTATTGGGGCATATAAAGTCTGCATAACCAAGGGGCCTCTCTGAGGAAATATATTTTATAAATATTTTCCCCAGTCATTTAATTTATTTTGTGAAGTGTTGAAAGTCTACTATACTCCAATCCCTTTTTTGAGTAAATTATGACAGATAACACCTTAAAAGGGTAAACTTGAAAAAAAAACACATTATCCAACCCAATACTATGTAAAGTTTTAATTATAGTTCTTTGTCACATTTGACTTTAAATGAAAGAAGATTTTTGCTAATCCAAAATAAATACAAATAAAATTGCATTGCTAATTGAAATGTAGCTTTTTAAAATATATCTTAATATAAAATATTCATACATGAATTATCTCTAGATTATTATAGATTCCAATATTCTTAGCACACAGATAAACTGCGCAATGAAGTGACTTTCACCCTAAATGTTGTTTCACGTTGTGGTTTAAAGTGTGAGATAATTTCTTACATCATTCATTTCTGCACCATGGCTTTAATTTCCATATATCTGTACACTATTCCATTAGTGACCTCATTTGACCAGCAAACACAATCTCAAACCAGAAGGAAAAAGATGTGTTTGTAATCAAAAGAACAATCGTATTACCTTAGCCGCTATTCAGGTCAACCATTGAAAATATGTCAGGATTACTGACTACATTACTCATACTAGAATTACTATGTAAATACAATACAACATCTTTCTACATTGTTGGGGTCCACTGCCCGCAGTAAACCCCCACATTTGCAGAATGAGGTTCCCAGGGGAATGGTCCGGGGCTGAAAAGAGAAAGAAAGAAATGGCCACCAAGGCTACTTTGCTGTTCAAAAGCGACTGTTTAATGATTCCAAATCACTGGGGGGGGGGGGGGGAGACCCCGAAGGCATTTGGCAGGAAGCCTGAAGCATTGTGGGATGTCCCTCCTGTGCCAGTGAGCTGGGCAGAGCCAGGACAACTTGGGTGGAGCCAGGGTCCTGGGAGAAACACAAGAGAAGACCACAGGACACCAGGCTACTTCTAGCCTAATTAACAAAACAATGGATGCCGATGCCCCCCCCCCCGCCCCCATATGTGCAGCTTTCCAAGGCTGGTCCTGCACCAGCCATGCTGATGGTGGAAGGGACACTACACTACATGGAGTCAGATTAATCTACTGAACTTTTTTTTTTTTTTTTTCAATTTGTAAAAGAAGTATGAGGATGTTAGGATATTTGACCATGATTAAAACATGAAAATATCTTTTGGTTCCTTTGGTGACTGGACAAATTACCAATTGATGCATCAGAACTGATCTTGATAAGAGATGAGCAAATATATATTTAAAACTCCTTTTAGAAATGTAGGCAAGGTTTTGCTGCCAGGACCCTGATATAGCTGCCTCCTGTGAGGCTATGCCAGTACCTGGCAAATACAGAAGTGGATGTTCACAGTAATCTATTGGATGGAACACAGGGCCCCCAATGAAGGAGCTAGAGAAAGTACCAAGGAGCTGAAGGGTTCTGCATCCCTATAGGTTGAACAACATTATGAACTAACCAGTACTCCCAGAGCTCCCTGGGACTAAACTACCAATCAAAAGTGCACATGGGACTCCTCTTGAACTGCATATGTGGCAGAGGATGGCCTAGTCCATTATCAATGGAAGAAAAGGCCCTTGGTCTTGTGATAATTCTATGCCCCAGTATAGGGGAATGCCAGGGCCAGGAAGCAGAAATGGGTAGGTTGGGGGGCAGGGGGAAGGGAAGGGGATAGGGACTTTTCAGAGAGAAAACTAGGAAAGGGGATAGCATTTGAAATGTAAATGAAGAAAATATCTAATAAAAATATATTATCATTTAAAAAAATAAAAGATGGTTAAAAAAAAACAGAAGAAGAAAAAGAAATGTAGGCAAATAATTATAGGTGACTCATAGTGTGAAAATTTCTCCATGATAAAGGTTTTCATTGCAAAGACTACAGTTTTCAGCCCATAGTTTTTGGTTTGAGTTTTATGTTTGAAATGATAGCAGTTAAAATCAAAGCTTTCTGTGATTTCACTGATCCATAACTCCAGCCTTGTTTTAAGTGTTTTTTGGAGGGTTTTTTTGTTTTGTTTTGTTTTGTTTTGTTTTTAATTTTGTTCCTCTTTGAAACAGAGTCTCAAAAAAAAAAAAAAAAAAAAAAAAAAAAAAAAAAAAAAAAAAAAAAAAAAAAAAAAAAAAAAAAAAAAAAAAAAAAAAAAAGAAACAGAGTCTCACTATAATATGAAGGCTTTGAATGTCTTTTAACTGATGAATGAATGTTGAAAATGTGGTAGATTTTCAAAATGGAATATTCTTCACTCATTAAGAAAAATAAAATTTGCAAGTAAATGGATAGAGTTAGAAAAAAAATCACTGTGAGTAAGGTAATCCAGATCTACAAAGATAGATATTGAGTGTATTCTTTTTTAGCTTAGTGTATATCAATCTAAATACCACAGAGGTTACATGGTAAAGAATTATGGGAGGAGAGGTTCTCCAAGGAAGATGAGATAGAATAGAGTGTTATGAGAAACAAAGGGAAGCTAGAACAGAAGGAAATGGGAAAGGGATGGAGAACAGAACAAAGGAGTTGAGAGATAACAAAATTTATTAGAGTGCCAATTATTTCAATAATTAAGGTAAATGATATCAAAGGTAACATAAACCCCTATATAACTTAAAAATTACCCTGTGCAATTATCAGATTTATCAAAGATGGTTTCTTCATCTCTTTTTCTTCACTAGTGAAAGAGTAGTTAATACAAAAAGTAAATATACACTCTAAACATTTATGTTATCCAGCAATACAAATATGAGATTTTACCTGTCATTACTTTTACATATACTAGAGTATGAAATTGAGATATTATGCTTTCACTGAAGCCATCAAATGACTTGCTAATTAATAAGTCACTCAATGATTTTCATTTTACTTGTCACATACCAACCAAACTACCTTTAAAACCAAATTTATAGGATGTTTTTTATCATCAGGTTTCCATAGATTCATTTCTCAAGACACGTTGAAAGTAGAACTACAATGGCATTTATAAATGCTGTGAAAAAGAAAACAACTTTTGCATTGACAGAAATGATATATAGCCTGTCAATAAGACATTCAGCACTTCTCTATAGTCTGTTTGTATCTGAAACTGAAGCAGTTTCAATACTCATTTCTTAGGGAAGCTAAGCACAAATATGTAGCTTTCTAGAACATTTGGCAGAATGTGTGATAAGTAACTAAACAATGAATAGGTTCAAAATCCTTAGGTTTTTCTTGGGTTCCCTGGTTTTCCTCCAGCCAACAAAGATGTTCCAGTCACATGTATCTCTAGATCACTCCTGCTAGAGGATACTCAGGTTGTCTTCTCCTCTTCTTTCTGTCCTCTACTAGCACAAGTTATCACCTTCTATATAAATGACATTAGACACATTTAACAAATGATCAATTGTCATGTTTTGTTATTTTGTTATATATTTTTTAAATTTTTATTAGATATTTTCTTCATTTACATTTCAAATGTTATCCTAAAGTCCCCTAAACCCTCCCTCATCCCCTGCCCTGCTCCCCTACCCACCCACTCCCACATCTTGGCCCTGGCGTTCCCCTGTACTGGGGCATATAAAGTTTGCATGACCAAGGGGCCTCTCTTCCCAATCATGGCCAACTAGGCCATCTGCTGCTACATATGCAGCTAGAGACATAAGCTCTGGGGCTACTAGTTAGTTCATATTGTTGTTCCACCTAAGAATATACAGCATGCACCTGGTGTATCCATGAAGAAAGTCCACTGCATAGGAGACAGCAATGCACGGTGTTATCCCTGATCTACCACAATTTTCTTTGTGTTTCTATGAGTCTGTAACTATCATTAAAGAATGAACGACTGCCCAGCCACCTAAGTACTAGAAGTATTTTTTTTTTCTTTCCACTTGGATACATTTCCCAAAAATAAATAAACAAATAAACCCTCATTGCAAGTATTTATTCTTTTCCTAGGTTCCAGAATATAAGGAAGTTTCAGAGAGACACAGCAATGAATAGCCCGAGATCTTTGTAATTTAAACTTTTCTGAAGGCACAGTCCTGAGCCTCTGTATAGTGTGATTTTAGTAAACTATGAAAGCGACTCTGTTTCCTAAGGTGGACGTTTAATACAGTTCACCTTTTCCCATGGCATAAAGTCCCTTGTCATCTCAGGCCATAGTTCTCATTTTCTAACTTTCATTTCTGAAATATTCAATCACTTTCTTCTTTAAAAACAACATCTCCTAACATTCCTATTGTGGCTTATCTGCTTTGTTTTATTCTATGCTTCCTTTATTTTGAGAAATTCTGTTATGGTCTACAGAGTGAATTCCAGGACAGCCAGGGCTATACAGAGAAACCCTGTCTCGAAAAACCAGAAAAAAAAATGTTATTTCTAACTATAGTTACCAAATAAACTTGAAAACAGATTATTAAGGATTCAGGACACAATTCCTGTATTTGGTTTAATGGTATATGGATTGTATAACTAAATACATTGGTTACTTACAAACGACTTACATTACTACCTACAAAGCCATTGACTAGATCCCCTGAACTCTCCTGGTAAGGCTTTTATCTTACCTCACCTTGTCTTGTCTTGTCTTGTCTTGTCTTGTCTTGTCTTGTCTTGTCTTGTCTTGTCTTGTCCTGTCTGTTCCTGAGATTTGGCTGTAGGTAAAAAGCCTTACAGGCTGGGTTTTATGTCAGTTTTCTCAATCTGAACTCTTGCCTTTAATCTCAATTCCAAAACCACACTAGTCTTTCCTTTGCTTCCTCAGGAGCTTTGCATCTGAAATCTCTTCTCCACACATTTATCTTCTTATCAACAGGAGGTATAGGAGGTACGTGATGTTGTTGGGTGTAGAGAAGATATATGATTGTTGGTTCTGGGTTTTGATTACTCTCTGTTGTATCTATATCTTATATTTGCACCGACTAACATGCCAATGGTTTGCACTAACCAGAACTCAAAATCTTCCTATCAAGACTCCATCTGTTAGAGTTCTCCATCACCTAAATGTCTAGTTAGTGAAGAGAATAAACTCTCAACCAAATACTGACTCTAATAGAGTTTTCAATAACAGTCCTGTTACAGTTAATAAAGCTGATTGGATCTCTTAATTAGCTCAACCATGTATGCAATATACCCCCTTTTCTCTTAATTGACACATTCCAATTTTCTAAGAAATTATGTCAGGCCTGGTTTAAATACAGATTTATAGATGAATCCTTCATGAGGGAGGTTCATTGTTCTATTCTAATAAGCTAGCAAAACACTGGGCATGTGTGACTCTTCAGATAAATATTTTCAACACCCAATCTTGTATTGTTTAGGGTTTTTCCACAGCATCATTCAAAATATTAGTCTCCTTGCCAAGGGAAATTGCTGCTACTAAAACATCAAGCTGGACTCCTTGAATCATTATCTAAAGTGAACAGACAACAGAAGCTCTGAGGGGGAAATGTTATACAATAGACTGCTAGAGGCTCATTGTAGAGACAATATCTCCAAGTATGCCTTTTATGCCTTAAGCATATAGTATTTCTACCCAACACCATGCCTAGGTTTTCAGTGAGAGTTAGCTCTAGTTATCATTTAATCAGTTAATCACATTGAGCATGTAGATCTTTTGCTTTAGCTTCAGCCAACTGAGGACAAGTTACTTATCTTCTTGTCAACCTCAGTTCCATCCAGAGCTTTTTTTTTTTTCCTTAACCTTAATTTCATCTATGTTTATAATCCAAGTGAAAGTTTTCCTATATATCTAGCAATCAGGTGGATCTTTTTTTTTTTTTTTTTTTTTTTTTTTTTTTTTTTTTTTTTTTTTTTTTTTTTTTTTTTTTTTTTTTTTTTTTTTTTTTTTTTGATTTTTCGAGACAGGGTTTCTCTGTGTAGCCCTGGCTGTCCTGGAACTCACTCTGTACAGGTGGATCATTTTAAATAAAAATATTACATTTGGAATATGGAGGAATTTATAGGGTATATATAAAAACCAGAGAAGGAATCATTCTAAATGTAAGCAATAAGAGATAAGGGATGTTGTAGAGAATGAAAGAAAAAAGGCAAAATAAACAAACAAACAAAACAAAACAAAATCACTGACATGAAGAAGGAAAACACAAAGGGCTTGGAATATAGCTCAGTTGCAAGAGTGCTTGCCTAACCTGCATAAGCTTCATGTGGTTTGATGTCCAGAATCACATAACACTTAGTTTGGTGGTACAGATCTAAAATCTCAGCAAGGGGGGTGGTTGACAATAAGGAGTTTAAAGTTATCCTCAGCTCAACTGGGCAACAAAGAACCATTTCGAATGGAAGAAAAATAGGAAGAAAAAGTCACCGGAAACATACAAAGTCAGGGAAGCAAAGTTTTAAATGATCAGATCATTGTCTACTGTGCTAAATAATATTAATATAATATTCTAAATAAGGTGAATAAAGATAATTAACCTTCACTTTGACAATAAAGATGGAACGTCACTAATTAACTTGACAAGACAATTGCAATGGTAAGGACCAAAGGCCAATTGAAATAAATTCAAGAGAAAATGAGAGGACTATAGCTGGAGGCAGTGACTGGAGACTAATTCTGAGGAGTTTGGTTGCAGACAGAGCCAAGATGAGGCACAAGGCAGAAGCATATGTAGGATCATTACAAGAATTTTTGCTTAAAAAACAAACAAACAAACAACAACAAAAAGTTCATATGTTCATAAGATGAAATAGGAAGAAACGAGAGGAAAAGAATTGTTACCAAATGATCTTGAAAAGGAAGAGCATTGTGCGGCTACATGCACAGCTTGTGAGCAAGCAAAAAATTTATTTAACCAGGATTCCATTTGTCTCAACAAGTATAGCAGTGTAAAAACACAACACCGAATTTGAAACCATTATGCAGTACAGTGGCCAAAAAGGGTGGCTGAGGGATTTATCTGCATGGGTAGTTGAGAGGAAGTATACAAAAGGCAGATCGTACAATGAAGGAAGTATACAAAAGGCAGATCATACAATGAAGGTCTTTCTGGTTATTTTTCTGAATGGAAAGTATGAAAGTCAACAGAGACTGACAAAGAGTCACATTCAGATTTTCAGATTGTGATAGGACATGATAAAAAAGAGCAACCCTATAGGAGGAACAACAATATGAACTAACTAGTAACCCCCAGAGCTGTGTCTCTAGTTGCATATGTAGCAGAGGATGGACTAGTTGGCCATCATTGGGAGGAGAGGCCCTTGGTCTTGTGAAGATCATATGCCCAAGTACAGGGGAATGCCAGGGCCAAGAAGCAGGAGTGGGTGGGTTGGGGAACAGGGTGAGGAGAGGCTATAGGGGATGTTGGGAATAGTATTTGAAATGTAAACGAAGAAAATATCTAATAAAAGAATTGTTTTTGGAAAAAAAAACTAATACAGAGGTCAAGGTATGGTCGTCGTCTTTGAAGATGACTGAGTATAAACTGTGACTTTGAGATACAAACATCCAAGGTAACGGTCCTCAAAAGGAAAGAATGCCAAAGTACTAAGTACCTATTTCATAAAACCTATGTTGAAGCTGAACTGTCAGGATTGGAGTTAATGAAGAATATTCACAAGACTCAAACTACATTTAAAAAAATCAGAAAAATGACATATATATATATATATATATATATATATATATATATATATATATATATCAGATTTCTATGTTGTGTCTGCTAATAAAATGAATGCTTTTATTGCTATCACCATGCATGAAAACATGATGAACCGAATGTTATCATGGCTGTCTGTTACTGTTCAGTGCCCTTGACTTTTCACAGTGCAAATGTTGATGCTGCTCTGCTAACTACACTTGCTCTTTTAAAAAATTAATTAAAAATAGAATCATTTTGTATTGTAAAATTAAAATGCAATTCTGTTAGTTTACCTCTTTCCTTTTCTCCTCTATCACTCTCCACCTATTCCATGCCCTCTACATATATTAATTGTTTTTATATATCTAATATGTATATATTATATGCAAAATACATATAATATATTCACATACAAACACTGTACACACACACACACACACACACACATTCTTCTCTGGACATAGAAAGCTACATGTATATGTTCTTAGGGGTCATCACAGTGTCCTTACTGACAGCTGATTAGAGATGACCTGTGATCTGCTTTGTGACCACGAAATAGCAAGGAGCTTGCAATGCTTACAGTATCTCTAATGCTAGTTTTTTTTTTCTTTTTCTACTTAAAAAAGAAAGACTTCTAAAATTGACAATATCTTTCATCTTCCAGGTTTTATTGTGCATAAATATAAAGTTTGTGCTTCATGCTATCATTCTGAAAGTAAAGAAAAACAAGGAGAAAGAATTCAAATAATCACAGGTTTATTGTGTTTATCCTAAAACAACTCTTATTGAAAATTTCCATTTATATGAGTCAATAAATTTCCTCTTTGTTTTAGGATGAACCCTTTTGATGGAAATTTTCTTTCTTGAATAAAATAAGATATGTAATAAATATGCAGAAAAGATGACAAAGGTTGGTAAAATTGCATATAAGACATAGAAATGTAAATGGGGTAATTGAGTAATCTTTATTTCAAACAATAAGCTATGCTATCCCTGGATATACTAAATTATGGGTTGTCTTAATTCTTAGAATACCCATATGAATAACCTGTGTCTTAATTAAGAAAACCCTTCCTTCCTTTCTTTCATTCTTCCTTCCTTCCTTCCTTCCTTCCTTCCTTCCTTCCTTCCTTCCTTCCTTTATTATAAATTAAACTGAGGACATTTGTGTCTGGTATATAAGATAAAACATTCTTTACATTGTGGATAGTCTGCAAGTAAAATGAATTTGTTAAGTAAAGCAGTAAACCTTGAAGTCAAAACTAGTGAATATCCAAAGTAAACTGGAACAATAACAAAAATTATAAATGGTATTTAAACAGATAAAATGTCATCTATTAAATGATTTGAAAGGAGATTTGTGGCCATGCAGCTCTTAAAATATCATATAAAGCTGAGGATGTGAAGTCTTGAAAATGTGACAGCTGCTATTTTGCTATTATCCCTAATCAATGATTAAAATAAGGTGGAAAAATCACCGCAGTGGGAAGAAAAGCAAACATGGCAAAGAGGGTAAATAGACCACAGCTGCTCTACTGTGGCTCGTTGAGGAAATAATTCTCAAGAAATGAAACAAAGTACTTTTTATTTGTATATAATTATATAATTAAGCACGTGGGTTATTGGATTACCATTCTCAGCTCCTTGCAAATATGGTGAGATTAAGCACCCTTGGGATTGTTCTAGTTCCTACAGAGTTCTTCCCTATTGTCTCAGGCAAGCCAGTGAAACATAAGTTGTCATTTACTGTGCTGCTATAGCAATCGCTGCTACTAGGTTTTGCACTTTTTTTAAATTTTTTGCTTTGTTACAAGAACACAATTTGTCAAGGGGGCATTTTTAAAAAATTGGATTCTAGAATGAAAAAACATGCAGACTAATGTCAAAGATAATATATAGCTAACATAAGAAGAAAGGCTTCGTATACTTTTAAAGAGAGAGAGAGAGAGAGACAGAGAGAGAGAGAGAGAGAGAGATTGAATCTATGTGGACCAATGTGTGCAGATATCCTCAAAAGCCAGAGTGTATCAGGTCCTCTAGAACTGAGTTTATAGGCAGTAGTGAGCTGCTAGATATGGGTGCTGGAGAACAAACTTATGTCCTCTATAAAGGAAGGAAGTACTCCTAACTGCTAGGTCATCTTTCCAGACCCCAGCATACTTTTCTGTTGTTAAGAGAAAAGGAGATTTTTAGTTCTTTATTATTGTAGCATTGCCTTGCAAAGATTTCAGAATAATAATCATTTAACTATCATATATATTCATATGCATATATGCATAGGATCCACATAAAATATTTTAACCAATTTAGAGAAATTTCATGTAAAAAGGTGCAGGGTGCATGAGTCTATAAAAGCCAATATTGTATATGTAATCACCCACCGCAGCATATTGAAGATAAAATTAGATCCATATTAACCACCAAAAATAAAATTTTATTTTTCTCTGCCACAATGGCTTTTCATCCAGTGAATCCTAATGCATAACTTCCCTCTACACATTTCTGTAAACACATCTGGAATATTTAAAGGGAGATGCAGTATTAGTTGTCTTGGTTATCCTGAAACAATTACCCATTTCCCTCTTTTTGGCTAAGATTGTAGAACAGATGTCTTCTGTATCTGCCAGCAAAAGAATGAGGATTTCCACAGCTAGTGCACACCAGGGGCATCAGCTCTGCTGCTGGTGTCTCTTGGAGTCTATGCTGAGGCATATGATGCCAGATATCCAGGGAGCTGATGTCTGAGAGAACAGCATGAACTGTGTCCCAGCTAAAGTGGCAGTTGTTAACTGCTATCACTGATCTTGTCATCCCACTGGGTCCTTCAGAAAATTAGATAAAATAGCCCATTACCTCAATATTCTCCCCCTCCCTCCCATCTCTTCTTCCCCTCTCTCCTTCTGTCTCTGTCTCTCTTCTCTCTGTGTCTCTCTTTCTGTCTCTCTGTCTCTGTCTCTCTCTCTCTGTCTATCTCTAACAGGGTGCAAACAGATCTTACCCTTCCCTAATCCCTCTCTCTTGCTAAACCATTAGATTACATTCCTAAATCTAGACACCAAGACCTAGTCCCTTATTTGGCCACTTTTCTATGCCTGACCCACTCGTGAGATTGCTCATCACCAAAATCCAACTATAAAATCAATACCCAATCAGAACTTACAAACACATTTGACCTCATACTAACAGAGAACCCCCTATCCCTTTTCCCTATTAAAATTAACATTTTCTTACAAAGCTATCTGGTGCTGTTTCCTCTAAATTCATATCCAGCCACCATGTCTCAGTGCCTTGATTAATAAACACATTGGGCTTTGTGTTTAAAAATTAGAAATTGGGTGTGGTCTGTGCCTAATCTGGCATCTAGAGGAAAGCATTCCACAATGTCCATTCAGTGATATACTGGAACAAAGACTTTGAAATTAACTCTCATAAATATTTAAGGTGGCTTCATTATTTCTTGATAGTAATAATCCCCTACAAGCCAGCAGATGTTTTTCCAAGGCATATCCATAACAAGTTCTATACAAAGCCTTTGCCTTAACAGCACTTCAGTGAAACATTTCCAGAAATTTGACTTGTGTGTGTTAAAATCCCACTCCTTACTGGGTGTTGTGCTAAGTCATGAAGATAGAATGATGAATAAGAACTCAGTGTAGGCATTAAAGAAGCTTATGGTCTATAGAAGCCAATTAAAAGGATGTTAGAAATTGTAGTTGAGCTGACACTAATATATTTCATTAGCCTAATAATAGAGAACAGATGAATAATAATAATTAGAGTAGTTTTTCATGGAAAATGGAATATAGAATCTTAAATACACACATCAACAGGATTATCACACCAAGTACCACATACAAAAATAAAATCCTGAAGAGAGGCAGAGAAAATATACTTTCCAAAAGACCAAAACCAAGAGGAAATGTGATAATTTAGACAACTGGAGGTGACGATAATATAGCTGGTTTCATTGAGGACACACAAGCTCTAAGTTCAGAGCAGGTGGCAGCATGCCACATGCCAAGATTGTCTGAACACAATAGTTAGTCAGGATGAATAAATGAATAAGCAAGGTGACTGTGTGTGTGTGTGTGTGTGTGTGTGTGTGTGTGTAAGACTCTCTTAAAAATTAATACTAAGTAAGAAAGAGAAAGAAAGAAAGAAAGAAAGAAAGAAAGAAAGAAAGAAAGAAAGAGGAAGGAAGGAAGGAAGGAAGAAAGAAAGAAAGAAAGAAAGAAAGAAAGAAAGAAAGAAAGAAAGAAAGAAAAAGAAAGACAAAACATGGAACAAAGGGACTGCATACTATATATCCAGGATTAACCTAATATATGCTAATTACTCATGAAGAAAAAAAGGAATGAATAAAGGGATGATTATATATAATATTCTTAATACTGAGCTAACTAATACATAGTAATGCTTGAGATGAAAAAGTTAATGAATTAATTAATGAATAAGCAAATTTTGAAGGTCTTAAAGCCCACAAGTTTAATGGCAGCCTGACCATGAAGTTCGTAGTATTATACTTCAAGTATCAACATTAGTTGATGTCATTAGAGAGTTTAATGAGAATCTCAATAGACATAATTCAAATACATTCTGCTATACTGAGAATGTTTTTTATAACCAGGAGCAAAAAGGGGAAATAATTCTAATTAAAAGATCATTGTAGTCAACAACTAATATAAGTAACAACTAATAACTATTTTGTATTTACTGTTAGTCTAATATTGTGCTAAATGTTTTAAATGTTATATTTTGTTTGGTTAAAAATCTTGTTAAGTAGATAACTTATTTTATGCCATTAAAGGAGATGAATATAAAGAACTTATAAAGTTAAGAACTCACCTCAAGTTCATAGAGCATATTAATTGATAGGTAATATTACCAGATTCAAATCCAGATATCTCTGTTCAAGATTCACTATCTTTAACTTCCTTTTTATTTTTCATAGGATAAGAAAAAATATAACTACTTATTATCTTATGTATGGAATTTTTGACAGAAAATTTCCAAGAAAGTTTTAAGGGAAGAAAAAGTAAAATAAAATTGGAAGTGGATTAAATGAGTAGAATATAAATAAGAAAAATATTCACATTTATAACTTTAGACAGTGAAGAATTACCAAAGGATACTGATTGTGGAGAGAAATTGGGACACATGTAAGTTTTAATGTGGGCTCAGTATCAACTGATGATGAATAGGTACTTAAGATACTGGTTTTGATGGAAATCTGGAATGCAGATTAGATAAACGTCATCAACTTCAGCTGGTCATTAAAGTGAATGAGTATATACTCATTCAAAGACTATACAGTGAGGGGGAATGGATGTAATTATGATGTACATTAAAATCAAAAGTGCCACAAAGAAATAGATGAGCCATCTCAGTAGAGTGTGATGTCATAGAAGCAAGAGGAATCAAGTGTTTGAAGGAAGAAGCAGCTGGCAACAGTTTCAAATACAACAAAGATGCTGAATAAGAAAGAATTATACTCTCCAATGGATGAAATAGCAAGGCGGTAACCAGGAACTAGTGAAAAATGGATAGAATATTACTGATAATTTGAGACTTTTTTTTAAGGATAT
Organism: Mus minutoides; assembly: GCA_902729485.2. Lineage (NCBI taxonomy): Eukaryota > Metazoa > Chordata > Mammalia > Rodentia > Muridae > Mus > Mus minutoides. Next base: position 1,328,305 of record LR749614.1, on the reverse strand, counting down.
ACTACATGTTCCAAGTAAAGTTGACCTTTGCTTTAAAATGCAAATAATGGATAAAAAGAGTTCAGTATAAGAGAATATAGGAAGTAAGCATCAACTTAAAGGCATAGGAATAGGATTTCTGACTTGGACCATCATGAAGACCAACAAGTGACAAGTGTGGCATCATACAATTTCTGCACGTCATCATTTGAATAACAAAAGAAGCCTACAGAAAGAAAAAAACATAGTCTTTACCACTTTTACATCTGACAGAAGATTAGTACAGAATACCCAATGGACTCAAAATTCAAATATCAGAAAAACAAATAACCAAATTAAAATTTGGTTGCTGTAACTATGCATGCAGGGAGTTCTCAAAAGAAGAAAGACAAATGACTGAGGAGTATAGTTTTTCTAAATATTCAACATCTTTAGCAATCACAGTAATGAAAATTAAAACTACTTTGTTAGTCCAACTTTTCCCAGTCAGAATGGTTGTGATGAAAAAAATCAAATGGCAACAAGTACACACATACATTAGTCATATGACTCATCTATACCACTCCTCAGCATATACTCAAAAGATTCTATCTTCTTCTACAGAGATACTGTTCATCCATGGTCATGCTGCTCTATTCACAGTATCCAGGAAATGGAAAAAGAACTAAATGCCATCTAGTGATTATATGGTTGATATACTAATTAAGGAATACCTAAAATGTGGTACACAACAAGACAGGAATATCACACAGCTGTATAGAGAACTAGAGTAATAGAATTCACAGGAAAATGGCTGGACCTGAAGACAATCATCCTGAGCGAGGTAACTTGTAATCAGCAGACAACTGCTGCATGTTCTCTTTCATATATGGTTGCTAGATATGCATATGTAAATTAGAGCACCCAAATAATTCAGGAAACTAGTAGGAGTACAGGAGGAGAAGATTTCAAGGTAATAAAAATGTAACATGGGTGCTAAGAAGGGGATAAGGGAAACAATAGAGAAGAAAGGGCTAAATGAAGTGAAGGATGGGAGGACAGCATAGAGAAGGAAATATGTAGTGGGATAGCTAACACCAAAGACCATTGAAAAGGCCATATGAAAATCTATTACAGTAAGAGCATCCTAGAATATACATATACATATCGAAAAGGAATTTAAGTTGATTTACCCCAGAGTGTTGATGCATCACCATAAGCTAGCAAATGAAAGGTTCCAGGTATGGCTTACTTCTTCTACAGTTGGTCAATTGGGTTCCATAGACATCCCTTTTACATTACAGATGTTGGCCATTTCTCTTTGATATTCTCTAAACCTGATACTAGGACCCTATTATTGAAGACACCCACATATAGGAGTCATAGAAACTAGAGAAATTAAAATGATGCTGACCTGGAAGCTAAAAACTTAGGTCCAGCCTGGGCTTGCTCTTTGGCTGGTAGTTCAGTCTCTAGTGGTTGCCAAGGGTCCAGGTTAGTTGACAGTCTTGCTCTTCCTGTGGAGTTCCTGTCCTCTTTAGGTCCCCCAATCTTTCTCTCAAGTTTTCCATAAGAGTCCTGAAGTTCCATCTGCATTGGACATCAGCATTGAATTCTTATTTTCTGAGCTTGACAGAGTCATTTCATACAAGAACTCATAGTGGGTATGAACATAAAATATACAAGCTTTACAACATCAAGCCATACAGAGCATACAAGCACGAGTTGGTATTCATCCATAGCAGAGAATCTACTGGCAATTGTAGGTTGCTGAAGTAGGGAGGGTAAATTTATGCTCCAATAGATGGTTCTGTACCCGTTTACATACAGGTAATACTAACTGGCCTCTGGGAGCACATATGTGTAGGGGAAAATGGTTGTGGGAGAGTAAAGTAGGAACTGGAAAAGAGGGAATGGTGGGTAGATTTGATCAAAAAACACATAAGCAGGTATAAAATTCTCATGCAATCAAACTAAGGGAAAGGAAAGCAAGGTTAGACTTACGCAGAGATATCTTTGGTTTTAAATAGTAGGAACCCATTTTATTTATCTTAAAAACATGCCGGGAACTTTTTATAAACGTGAAGTATTTCAATGTACTCCTAGACTCAATCACAATTTAACACCTCTAAGAAGAAAGTGGTACCAAATCTTCGTGTTAGCCACTGATGATGCCTGGCTCTCAGAGTGCTTGGTTTTATAATTCTCTCCCTGTGTATAAGTACAATGGATTTTGTGACTCAGTTTTGATAAATAAAAAAAAATAATAACTAAGTGATAGAATTTAATTTCCAATATTAGATTTTAAAATGATGCCTACCTTGATATGTATTTCTCTCCTTCCTACTCCTCCATCCCTTTTCTCATCTTTTACTTAGGGAGATAGCAGCTAGCATCTCATTATGTGGCCATAAGTATGAGAGGAATAAATAGAACGTTGTTCTCTTCAGCTAAGCCAGTATACAGATTTACAGACACATGAAAAATCCAAGGTGCTAAACTTATGAAACTGTATTTCAAAATCTTGCTCTCCACCTCTGTCTGATTTACATAGAGAGTTTAGGAGTGATATTAATAAATAACGAGACTTCAGAAGACCTCAAGAGTGGGTTCTGTGTGCCTTTTGAATACAGTAAAGTCGTGACTCATTGGTAGGTAGAACACAGGCTATAGTACCATCCACTAAAATAGCACTTATTGGTGTCTTCCTCCTTGTACTATTGGGCATTGGAAAACCTACTACTCATAAGATGAAGTTGACTTTAGTCACTATAATGAATAAAATAGAGCAACAGTCATTTGACAAAAGTTTATAAGATAAGGTTGAAAGAAAACTGAGTTTTACCTCGTTTTGCCCACATCCTTGTATCTTAAAACCCTTGAGAAATGGTCTATAGGAAGTAAATGCCCCTGTGGACAGTCTCATATGACAAGAAAGTGAGATCTTGGCTTAATATCAAGAGAAAACTTAGAATTTACATCACCTAGCATTAGAAACAGCTCTAGCCATCAAACCATGTGATAACTAAAATTGGAATTGATCTCCTGGATGTAGCAAGGAAAGACCCTGAAGGACTCACAAGTCCTTATTTAGATTCTCGTTTTACAAAACAACAGGATATACTCTGTGTCATTTTAGTATGCCATCATGTTTTTGAATGATTTGGTATAATAATAAATTAAAGCAAGTAGTAGCAAAGGAGTATAACCAAGCATGTTCTCTGCCTTCTGTGTTCTTCTGCAGTCTCTGCACTGAATATCATGCGAGAAAGACAAATACAACAGGGATTAAATTCTTTGAGAACTCCATGGTTACATGCCAGTTGTCTACTTTGGTAATATCATGCGTGATTAATAGAAAAGAACCACATGATTCAGCCACAACTGTTATAGTAAATATTTAACCTCATTTGAGGATTTCAACCCTGCCTTTAATTATTCAGTTTTCAGATAAAAACACAAAACATAGATAGATAGATAGATAGATAGATAGATAGATAGATAGATAGATAGAGATAGGCCTTAATTAGTCCTAGAGCTGGGCAGATATCTACCCTAGACTATTATGTCTACTTCCCTGCCAATAACCCTGAGTTATAACTTGCCATGCTCCATCTGGGCAGCTCTTAGGTTTACTTGGACAGCACTCATGTTTTTAATATTTCTACCCCAATGATTCAACGAATAGTCTTAAATTAAGGAGCAAGGTCACATAGCAACACTTTGTATATGTGCAGTTTCTCTTTTCCCTTGGGGGTCAGTATTTAGGATTACAATACATAGGGAAAGACAAAACCTCAACAAACTACAGTTACTATTCCTAATAGAGCAGTGGACAGGCAGTTATATGAGGTCATTAAAAGTTAAACACATATGATATGAGCATAAATATTTTTAAAATTAATTATTTGTGAATGTGTGTGTATGTGTGTATGTGTGTGTGTGTGTGAGAGAGAGAGAGAGAGAGAAAGAGAGAGACAGAGACAGAGACAGAGAGAGAGAGAATGTGTGAATATATTCTCCAAAATTTACAGATGTCAGAGGACAACTTGTGGAAGCCATTTTCCTTTCTGCACTATGTGGGCTCTAGTACAGCATATTGTATGGCGTTATCTGCTAAATCATCTCACCAACACTAGTGAGCATAGATTTTTTTTCTCTTTATTAGATATTTTCTTCATTTACATTTCACATGTTATCCAGAAATTTTCCCTTACCCTCCCGCATCCCATAGATTTTTAAAGGATGTTGTATCAGGATTGCCTTATAAGCTTGTTTTTACCATTTATGTGGCAAGCATTTACAAATACACATTAGGTTGAAATTTCTATATTTCCCAAGAATACAGCTTTCACTGTGAAATGTAAGCTGTGTTAGATCATTCAACTATGAGGTTTTTAATTGCTTTTTACATGCCTGGGGAAATACTTGAAATCAGAGATCATTGTCATTTTCTAAAAATATCTGACACAATGGTATACTAATCATTCATGATACAAGTTTCAGAGCCAAAGGTACTCCCTCCAAAGATTACGTGAGAATTATAGTAAAATTAAGCAGGAAATGGGCTTTTTCATCCCACAGACAAGAGGTAGAAAGTTTCATATTGAATGCCTGAAGGCAACAACTGAGGAGCTAATACATCTATCATTCCATCTATTTATTATCATTCAAATAACAAATGAAAAATTACGCATTTCTATACAAAAGAACCAACACACATATCTATTCAAGGATGTAAATGTATCCAATGCCCTAATTGAAAGTTGATACCTTTAAAAAACTAAAGGGTACAGGAAACTGAATTATAACCCCATAAAGATATGGATAGAGGCAAAAAAGGGCGTATTTGACTGAAGTATAACCTTCTTGCTTCACTAACTTGAAATAGAGAGAACAATAAAACCTTAGGTGAAATAAAAGTAAAAATATATGATTAAAACAAAGGGGGAGATAAGAACTATCACAATATTGAAAACGGTTGTTTTAACTTTAAATTGACATTTTATTCTGCTTCATGATATATACATACTCATTTATTTATTAGATATGCATTAATGCTTCCTTTATGTCAGTCCTCCAGATAAATTATGAAAAAGCAAGATGCTATCCTTGCCCTACTGATGTATTCTGAATTTCCCCCTTAAAACAAATATCTTTATTCTGAAAATTCATCAGCCCTGAGCAAAAGAAGGAAAATGGGATTGCAGGCAATACATTTTGTAAATGTTGAAACATGTCTGGGAGTAAAGTATTTTCTCTTGCTGTATCATTGATGGCAAAACATCTAGCACACAGAAGATTAGAGAGTGCAAATACTGTGGGTATTACTGAGTTATTCTTAGGAATTAAGCATTCCGGAAATGGTGCAGTTTATATTTAGATACCTTGGGGAGACTTCACTGTTTGAAAACCTAATTGCACTAAATCCTGTTTACAGAGAGCAGACACGCATGATACACACCATCATATTCACAACCTGGTTTTTAACTTTCTTTTTTTTTTACTAAAGAGATTTCATATTTAATTTTAACAAGCTTGTATGCTGTTTTCTCAGAGAATCACACATACATGCACAAAGAAAATAAAATGGGATTTGGGCAGTGGTGGTTGACTTTATTTTTGGTAAGTTATGCTATTCTGATGCCTTCCTACTCGTGATTCCTATCTTAATATTGTAGAAATCAAATAGAACATAGAAGAGAAAAAAAATCCACATATATATTTACCAAACTTTGGAATAAAAATAAAAGTAAGGGGTATGTCGACATAAAATTTTTGCAGCCTACTTTTAATAAGAGTTCAACCTCTCCTCTAGCCCACCACCCAGCAGAGGTAGTGAACGAGAAAAGTTATTAGGATATGGAGGAAATGGACCTGTTCAGCAGTAGTTATCTAGGGATGAGCTTGCTCTTCTTTGGCAGCAGTTCAGTCCTATAGCACACACCAAATTAGATCCAGCAGCTACTGACTAGGCAGCAGACACCAGGCATGGACCAGAAGCTACAGTCCAGTCCTTTCAGCAAACAGACACCAACCAGCTGTACTTCAATTCTGAAGAAACTGCCAGGCTCACCCACCACTCTATCCACCAGATGAACTTCACTAGCAGTTCTTGGGTGAGTTTCTTGCAATGACACCATGACCACAAGTTGAACTCACCAACACTATGGAGGCAAACAAATTCATGTGTGTCATTAGCAAAGTATAGCAAGGTGAAGCAAACCAAACCAATGCTCAGTGCTTGTCTACGAATGTGGGGTTATACTCCTTCAGCAAGAATGCTTTCATGTGTTTGCTATATCCAAACATCCTTTCCACAGGTGAAAACCTGAGTCTGTTTCAGGAAAACAGCCTTTTACATGTTTGTTTTAGGAAGACATCCTTTCACCTGTGTCCCAGCAAAACATCATTTGATATAACCAACTTTCCAAAGAAACCAGAAGTTTCTACTTCACGAGTAAATAAAACACACTGAAGACATTAGCACTAAATTATGAAGAGGTTATTAAATACTAAAGCTATTCAATTTATTTCATTTATTCTTTCGACAGTAGTTTGGAACCTGGAATATATTCAGCACTAAAAGTATACATTTCTATGTGTCCTTAGTGATGTCACAGCAAATATCCCCTTCTTACACAATTCAGAGTACAAAGGAAAGGACAGACACACATGCCCACACAGACAGATGAGCATAGTCCAGTTAGTGTAAATACTTTGAAGACAAACATTTGTAAATTGATAGTAGTAGTATGAGAGAGCTGTGTATGGAAGACCTGCATCAGATGATGAAATGCTCTTTGAGGAAAACATTAAAAGATCTAACTCTCACGAAAAGAGCCTTCAAGAAATAAAATTCAGTTTTTCACAGACTAAACGAATATAGGGATGGCAGAGCCATCAAACTGCAAGAAAGAAATGGAGAGAAAAGAGGAAAAGCTGGTCAAAGAAGGAAACTATGATACAACAGGAACATCTACAACAGATAACACAACAACACATGGTTTCCTTGTCCATCTGAAGGAGCTTTAGAATTTATCATATGAGCAGTGAAGTGCTGTTGAGGACGATATGGCCATCCATCATTACCATGTAGCAAAACTAACATTTCAACTTTCTCCAAGTCCAACTCCTTTTTGATTCCCACCTCCCAAATCTAAAACTTTTGTTCCCCCAAATCTCTTTATGGGACCTGAAAAATTAAGATGACATCCTCCTTGAAGGAGGAAATACTGTGTTTGGTGTCTGTAAAAGTAACTTGTATTTGCCTGATGTAATTGTCATCTCAGAAGCTTACTGCTCAATAAACTCACCCTTTCTGGTTTTTTTAATTTATTTATTTACATTTCAAATGCTATCCTGAAAGTTCCCAATACCATCCCCTGCCCTGCTCCTCTACCCACCCACTCCCATTTCTTGGCCCTGGAATTCCCCTATACTGGGGCATATAAAGTTTTCAAGACCAAGGGGTCTCTCTTCCTAATGTATCTGGAGGATATCATCCTTAGTGAGGTTCCACAATAACAAAAGAAGTCACTTGATATGCACTCACTGATAAGTAGATATTAGCCCAGAAACTTAGAATACTCAAGATACAATTTGCAAAACACAAGAAAATCAAGAAGGAACACCAATGTGTGGATACTTCATTCCTCCTTAGAATAGGGAACAAAATAGTGGAAGGAGTTACAGAGACAAAATTTGGAGCTAAGATGAAAGGATGGACCATCCAGAGACTACCCCACTCAGGGATCCATCTCATAATTAGCCACCAAACCCAGACACTATTGCATACATCAGCAAGATTTTGCTGAAAGGACTCTAGTTCTTAATGAACTCTGGCTAGTTGGTTCAACAGGGCTGTTCAGGCACAAACTCCTCTCCAAGCTGACTGATTCAAACTGGCTTCTTTCAGCTTCTCACTGAATTGCTTTGTTTGGCCTCAAACTACCTCTGGCAATTTGTGTAATCTTACAATTCCTTTAAATTCTCTGACTTCAACTGCCTCTTCTGACCTGCACTGCATAAACTGTACAAACTGAATAGAACTCAGGAACAAACTCAACTGAACTCAACTGCACTGCATTAAATGCATGGACTGAACAGATTCAACTCCACTGCAGTGAACTCAGCTGACCCTCTATTTTAGTATTGCTCTCAAATAGCCTTTCTCTCCTGTCTGTTCTCATGAGTGTTGGCATATCCTATCAAATCTTTCTGTCAAATCTTTCTCTGATTTGTCATTTTGTCTGCTGCTTGAGGCTTGGGGTTGAGATCTTAACTTCTCAAATGGCATTGTTTGGGATGAAAGTTGTTTGGGATGAAAGTATGTCTGTGTTCCAGCCAGAAGGATTAAAAGTTCATGGCACATCTTAATTTCTGATGGATTACATAGACCTAGAAGGTTTTTGATATGATCAGAACAGCCATGTTGCTGGATTAAAATTCCTCTATATCTTTCTTCTTCTTACTTCCACACAGAAAGCTAAATAGGTCTTGTGTTGGTAACCATGGCTGCTATGGTTTATGAGTTCAACATTCCTGTCATGTCCAGAGGATATGATTTTGCAGCAGCCTTTCCAGACCTCTGGTGTTTCAAATCTCCCCACCTCCATTTCTGTGATATTTCAAGAGCCTTGAAGGGTGGAGTGTATAATATAGGCATGCTAATTAGGGCTGAACTCTTTGAAGACTCTTTTTTCTTCACTTTTGCCAGTTGTGGGTTTCTCTATTAATTGCCAATCACATATTACATTCACTTATGGAACAATTAAAGAATAAAGTTTTCTAAATTGAAAACTAAAACTAGAAACTTTGGTACTTGAATTTTAATTTTTGCTCTACCACCAATCTGCTCATAGACATGTAAAAATAAAAGAATATTAATATTCTGTAGATTTGTTGTGGAATGTTTATTTTATATGATGTTCCTCACAAACAACCATTCATAGACAAGGAAGTTGAGATACAGAGGAAAAATTTGTCCTAAATGAGGTGCCAGGAAAAGTCAGTGTTTGTAGTACAATATCAGTTTGGAACATACACTAAGAATATCATCTCATCTTTAAAATTAAGTTGTACACAATGGTTTGTTTTGACATTATAGGTATATTTTCTAATAAATGTTTGACATTTTATCATACTTCCCTGTGACTTACTCCAACTCATGCAAGGGTTAAAGATACTTACTCTATGCCTGAAGTAATGTCAAAGGTTTATAAAAATGTTTCCAGTATCTCTGAAAAGTCTTACTTCAGTGATGGATGGAAGGAGCAAGGATGTTTTACGTGTAAATTGTTAGAGGAGTGAAGCTGGGAAGTAGAGTCTACCCTAAAGTGCACACTGGAGATTTTAGCTACAGTGTCACCTTGGCTCATATCCTTTTCCATTCAAGAAAAAGTAAAATACAGAGAAAACTTGGTATTGCGGTATTTTGTGACTTTTGCCAGAAAAGACATTAAAAAACATTCATCCCAAGTAGGATATTGATGACACACAAAAGAAACCATAAAACCAAGGGTATCTTAATTAATTCATGAGTTTATTATAGTAGTTTACAGGAATATTAGTGACTTAAACAGAGCTACTTTTCTGAAGAATCTATAAAAATAACTTTAAAAAACCAGAATCCCTAGAACTTCCGCCATAACTTATAGAGAGATGACTGATTAGTTTCTTCTCTCCTAGAAATTGTTTCTGGTCACATAACCTTAAAGGAGTCCTTATGAATTTTGTAAAATTCAGGAGCTTCATAAGTCTTGTAAATTGTCTTTACTTATAAGGCTTTACGTGTTTGGTTTACTTCCCGAGTTTTATGAGTCGCACTACAGAATGGAATGTATCAATCTGGAAGAAGTTAAATAAACAACATGAACTGGATTTTTCATGAAGGGGATTACTTAGACACACAGGGATTTGTATATATAAGAACTTTGGGGGGAATTTGTGATAGTGATAAATAAATTCACTTTTTGAAAAGTTGACTTCATCTCAAATGATACCTTAATCCTAATGTAATAAATATTATTTGGAATTGGAGATTGGGGGGGTGGAATCACATTATGAGATTATGACTGGAATTAGTACCTTAACAGAAAGGAAAAATAAACATAATTCTCTATTTCTCTTGAAAACTTCATGAGATCAAAACCAGGAGAAAAATCTGTTTCTCAGCAATTTGCACAAGAAATTCTTCCACTTGTTATCATAGCTTTTAATGTCTTCCTTGAGCACTGAGAACTGGAAGCTTGTTGCTTAAGGTTAGTCCATGATATTCTGTCATAGCAGCCTAAAATGATATGGTATTTAGGAAGCAATTTTTTTTTTTTGCCTTGGAATAAACTGGTCAATTGAGTGACTAATTTTTGAAAGATGTTATTTAAATGGTATATTACAGTCATGCACTGACAATTTCTATTTTTCCATCTTTAATTATGAAAAAATTAGCCCTATTTCATTCCCATTTACTTTTCTACTTTCTACCATATTACCATGACTAGTGATTCCTCAAAAGATACAAAAGTGTGTACAGGCATATGTGAATGTGGTCTTATCTGGAAGAAAAGGAGGAATTTGTTGAAACTATAATTCAATTGAAGCTTTGGGGAGGATGTCACCTTGGATAACATGGTGGGTTTAATTCATTGGGAAATATATTAAGATGTCCAGAGAAGAGAAAGGATCTTATTAAGAAGGAGGATGGGTTGCAGCTTGTCAACAGCAATCCAAAAACATCTGATATCAAGCCAGAAAAGACTCTCCCTGTCAGACTCTTGAGGGACTGTAGCCATAAGAGTGCCAGATTTGTGTCCCCAAATGTGAGACAGTGTGTATTCCCACTGTTTCAGGCCACCTAATTTTAATAAGTTACCATAGACCACCCCAGATTTATAAACCCCTTTATGCTACTTATCAAAATAGGAAGAAATCCTGACTTTTACTTGAACCATCTCTGTAATTATTAGAGATCAAAGACAGGAAAGAAAAATTGAAAAGAAAGGGATACAATGGCCATGTGGATTCTCTTGAAACCCTTCCATTGAAGGATCAGTGTGGCATTACAATATTCTTGGGAAAGAAGCTTTCTAAGCCAATCTTCTTTTATTTTCTTATCTGCTCCAGGCTAAACCCCTAATCTCTCATTAGCTGAAAAAGCCAAATACTTTGAAAGACTGTTACATAGAAAGTTTGAGTGATCACTTTTGTTTTTGCAACTCTATAGTATTCCTTGGGTTCTACCTCTCTTTTGTTGTAAATTAGAATATATTTAACCAGTAACCCAGAAACTCAAATGGAAAAGGATATAATTATACTCTAAGTTGAGGGTTTTTCTTCCACAGTTAAAACTTTCCATTGTTTACAAAAAGGAAAGATTTATAAATCCATGTTTCAGAATCCAGTATTTTTAATCAGTATTTTATTTTGTTCCTTTAGGAAAATTGTTGATAAACTGCCTAACCCCCTCCATTGACAATTGAGTCAATACTTATATATTTGGTTATATGTATTATTACACAAAATTTAAGTACTAAAATATAAGCCCTTGATTTTATAGAGTTCTGTTCAGCCAACAGAACAGATTGATAATAGCATAAACTTAAACAATTCATTGCTTATTAGATATGCTTATGATCTGTCTCTTGAGTCCTCCCACAGTTCACTACGACTGTCTTAGTGGACTTAAGACATCTTACTTTTTATGCAGTTGGGTTTTTATGGATGATTTGATGTAATATCACTGACTGCTGTCTCTAACCACATCACAGGTCAAGTCAATGAATATTACAGAATATGTCTGCCACTGAACCACTGATTGTAATTCCTACCAGAGGAGTAATCTCTAGGAAAAAAAAAAAAAGGTTGTAAAAACACTGGATCTTATTGTAAGATTGAAACACTTATTTATCATCTCTTAAAGTAATGAAAATAGTAAACATGCCATTGAGAAGCCATTCCACAGGTTCTCTAGAGATTCTGGATAAAACCAGTCTATACTGCTTTAACCTCCTCATTAATGGTCTGTAAAAGAATGGGAGTCAACAGAACATTAATTAAGTCCACAGCTGTCTCATAATTGAAAGGTATATTACAAATTTGCAAAGGATATAAATGCTGAGGTTAAATATGATAGTAAAATAAAATAGATATCCAAGTGGGACAATAATCTAAAAGTAGAACTCCCTAAGTTGTTATTCTTGAGTTGATGGCCACGGTTCCATGACTCATCAATGGAAGGCAACAAGTATGTTAATGCTGTGATCAATTTGAAAAGGCCAGAGATCCAGTTTAGAAGGAAGGGTTTACAGAATGACAGAATACTTCCATGATTGAAAGTATTCTGTATGTGCTCATCTCTAGATAATATAAAAGTAATAGAGAATCAGTTTTCAAATGTATCAAGCAAGAATGGCTGAGAGCACTAACTTATAAAAATAAGTTTTTATATGCTCCATAATTAATCTAAACTGACAAGGAAACATCATCAAATCACATGATCTTAAAGGAATGAAGCCATTTGTTGATAAGGTGAGAGATTCCAAGGAAAATTAAACTTTAAATTTTACAGTAATATCACTTCAAGTCTTAAAGTAATAGCCTACTGTCCCTGAGAAAATGAATCAAAGAACCTAGACTGTATTCCCTGTCTACTAATTTATTTGCTGGAATCTTGTATGACTGCTAAGTTCACTTAAACATTAGCATCACACTTCTGAAAATACACTAATTTTTTAAAAAATTAATATATGTTCTATGTGTTGCTGTGTATTTGTGTGAATATATATATATATATATATATATATATATATATATATATATATATATACATTGATATGTACACACACACACACACACACACACACACACACTTGTGTCTGTACCCAGTACTGGGTCACACATGTGGGCTGAAATGCTCAGCTTTTCTCACGGGTGCTACAGACTGAATCCATGCAGAAATGGAAAGCACTTGCCAATTGATCCGTATCCCCAGGCCTATCTTGTTTCGTGTTTTGACAATTGCTAGTGTATGAATTTCTATAAACAATTTTAACATTCTATACTATTCATTTGGAGAAGTTACAGAGTAAATAGAAGCTCTTTCCAGGATGGTAAGTTGCAAAAACATTCATTCTCATCAAGTCATTAAGGGATGTATTTCAAGCTAATTTGACGAAACCATCAGAACACCATAGTATATATGAATGGGACTGAGCATGTAGCTTACAGATAAAGCACTTCCCTAGCATGCACCAGGTCCTGGGTTTAATCCACACAGTAACAGAGAAAATTATTTTTACAACAGTCAGATAAATCCCGCCTGAAACCTTGACCAATTGTTTCAACATCTAATGCAGCAAAAGGGGCAGCAAATGTATTGGTATCTACAAAAGGCAATATACCACACTTGTGCAAGATTTATAATAGGAATTTTATGAAAGTGAACATTGGTACAAATCAAGATATAACCTTGCCAGAAACCTGACATTTTGGCATGCTTTGATTTCCAGGTAGAGGCCATTTAAATTGAGGTCGTGCGATTGTAGAAAATTCCATCCAGCAAAGGGGCAAGGGTGCAAGGTTAGACGCAGTGTTAAAGACATGACTTCCCCAAGATAGGCCAGGAAATGGAGCTTGATACACTATTTGTACAGTCAGCACAGTAGTGAAAAGCTTTTCAAATAGTGATAGAACCAGACAGAAGAAACAAGACTGAACTTCACATTGAAGAGGATGTGGCACAATCTAGAAAATCAGAGCATCCTGGTTCTGAATTCCAGTTTCACTCTGTATGAGAAGCAAGACTTGAGATAGTCATTCAGCTTGAGCTGTTTAACCTATAAAAGGTAAAGGTTAGAAGATACTATGTAAATTCTTTAATACAATTTGAATCAACACGAAAACCATTTTTCTAGCTATGGATGCATTTGTAGTCTACATCAAGAGACATGCTTACAGACCTCATGGAAGTCATCTTCTAGGATATAGGATTAAAAAAAAAACCTGGGGTGTATACTGAATTGTCAGTATTCCAATAAACAAAGGCAAATACTACTGTGAGTAAACTGTGCTCCTACCAGATGATATTATTTTAGGTGACTTAATAAATACTTCTGGTTTCTAATTTATTTGATTTTTCTGTTAAAGGGATGATTCAAACCTATGCTGAAACAGTCAGACAAAAGATTGTTCAGCTAACTTTTCCCTTTGTTATTATTATGTCCATGGCACCTAATTTATTAAATACAAGAAAGTCAAGTCCAGGCAACAATGACAATTGGAAATAATGTGCCAAAACTTTTAGACATTCTGCACCATAACAAAATCACAGTTGTGAGTTTTCCAGAACTAACAGATCATTTGCACCCTCACACTTATGAATCATTATGTTATTGTTTCCCTTTTAATGTCTGCTATGCATCAATGCTTGTAATGGATGGAGACTGATGGGGAATAGAGACTGAGCAGCAACTTAGCAATTAAAATGCTCGGCCAGTCTTTGTTCTGCTGTTCCCTGATGGATATGGACCTGTTCATTAATCTGCATGCTGATTAAAGCCACTGTGTGCTATTGATTAGTATTCCCAACCCTGTGATTATAGGAATATTAAGTTGCCATGGGCATCTACAAGAACTCATACCTCTCAATTTAATGAAACTGACAATTTTTTAGTAGAAAAAAATATTATCACCTTTTCTTCTGATTTGAAGATAGCTGAGAACATTTCTCCGTGTATCTTAAATTATTTTGATAAGGAAACCCGAAGGTATATTTTATCTTGTATCACAGATATGGGTTAAAAATTATACAGGTATTCACATATTTCCTCACTGATATAGTTTATAAATTTTAGGTGAACACTATTTTTATATTCAATTATTAGTCAATCAATAGCATTATTGGGAATAAGGAACAATTTCTTTGTTCCCAATGCTGTCTTCTCTGTAAATTACTAGAGTAGGTAAATAATTACTTAGGTGTGCTGAGAAAACCAGTTATTTTGAACAATGTGGCAATGGGTTTCTTTATAAAATAACATACTGAAATGAGAAGAATTATCCTGAAATAAGTATGTTTACATTAATTTTATGAAATCAGAATACACTTGAAAATAGCTGAGAGGCAGAGAATTAAACAATTTTGATTGGCAGAAAAGAAAGTCCTCTTGATCATACATGGGAAATGATGAATTTTATAAGACATACTCAGAGTACCTCAGTTAATTTCACAGACATTAAACAGGGATATCTGAAGTATTGTTACACTCATCAGCAGAGCCTATAAATACTTCCACCGACATGCTTGCTTTAATCACTGGTGCATTTTAACAATATCATCAATTTCTGTGTCCTGCTTTAACATCAGTATTGGCATCCACTCACTCTTAAGAATTTAAATGTCCTGAAGAGGTAACCTAGATTTTATATGTTAACTCATTTTAGAACAATGAGAGAGTATTTAATTGTCTCATCAAAGTAACAATAAATTCTGTTTGAAGTCAAAATGATAGATCCATTGTAACAAGAGTTTTATGCATATATGAGCAACTACACTGTAAATTGCATTTGTTGTCTTAACAAAGGACTTACTATCAAAGTATCAGGTCTACTAGCACAGAACAGAAAGTATATGAAGAATTAATGTATTTTTAACTTTCTGAAAACTAGAAGAGAAACTATTTCCATCCAAGAACAGCATTTTGAATACTGCCTATAAAATATTACTAGAACACTTTATTCAATAGAAAATAATTGAGGAAGACACTTGCTATCACTGCTGACATCCACATGATTATAGAAATATATGCACATGTACCAACATGTACAGGTACACATACACATACATACACACCACCACCCACACCCCCCCCCCACAGACATAAAAACACATAGTAGAAGTAGGAGCCAGAATGAAAATAGGGAATGGAACATACATACATACATACATACATACATACATACATACATATGCACAAACATACACATACACATTATTAATATATATGAACATATATTACAAAGAATATTCTATACTTTAAAGAATATCAGCAGGATATATCAGGAAATATATTTTAAAAAGATACATATTTATGCATGTATGTGAATTTATTTATCTTAATATGTATATATACTCCAGATAGCATATCATACATACACACACACACACACACACACACACACACACACACACACACAAGCAGTGCATGTGTGTCATAGAATTTTTGGACAAAATAATAACCAAATATAAAATTGTGAGATACTGATAGAATTAGGCTAGGAAGGACAATATAATGAAGCCCATACATCAAAACTGACTGATTAGTGGTGTTCTGCTTCTGAACTATGGTACCTCCCTGTGTGATCACTGCCTAATTCTTTATGGATTGTATGCCTTATCTTTAGCTTAAAACTATACCCCCAAGTCAACCTATTCTTTTGCATCCTAAGTCAGCACAGTCTGTATTCCAAACTAATAGATGCTACTTTAGGCACTTTACTGGTCTAATTCATCCTGTTGATTCACTACAATCCTTCCCAGACGCTACATTCATCCTTTGTCTAGCTTTGATGTAGTTATTGAGGTTTTAAAATAGATTTTGGTATGCACTAATTTTTGTCATTATCATGACCATAAATTACCTGCTATTGTATAGAGACAAGCTCAATAAGAGACATTAAGACATAAAAATATTTAAATAAAAATATTTTCTAAAAATGAAAATATTTTATTTTAAATAAAAGAAATAGTGCTGATCTGGAAGAAAAGCACAGTAATTGCTACAATGTAGTATAATTCTAGAGGCAGCTTAAGGTTTTACATTTTAACAGCAATAAGAAATAATAGCATATATATATATATATATATATATATATATATATATATATATAGAGAGAGAGAGAGAGAGAGAGAGAGAGAGAGAGAGAGAGAGTTTCATATATATATATGAAACTCTACCTGAAGTTCCTCTTTTTTATTCACCAACTTGTATGTGGGTGTTCTTGCTTCCATTCCCAGGATTCATCCATGTTCAGGCCTTGTGTCTGTTTTCCTATCTTTCTACACATCTTATTCAACACCTCTTGCTTCCCTCTTGTGTTCTTCTATTTAGTCTCACAACCTATTCTGTCTCTCACACCCATTTATATGTACACACACACAGAGACACAGACACACACAAACACACACACACATACTGAAACTGTGGATATGTACAAGATAGTATATGAAAATTTTGTTTGAATTTGGGTCATTTAACTTATAATTTTTCCAGATCAATACATTCTTGGCCATTTTTTTTATTTAGTGTTAGATAAAATTCCATTGGTGTAGGAGAGGGAAAAGATAGGAGTAAGGAGAATCACTAAGAATTTTTTTTCTAAAATACCAATGAAACCTACTACTTTGTGTGTAACTAAAAAACATAAAGGTTATGTAAATGTATGAAAAAGAAACTAAAAGATTCTTGCTGGATAAAAATTACTCCTTTGGCAGAGTAAGGAGATAAAAAAGGAAGGAGAATGGAGATAGAAAAGAAGTCAGAGGTAAGAGAAGCAAGAGCTGAAAGATTGACATTCTATCTAACATTATAATTTTTTATACAATTTTCTACATGCTGTAAAAGTTGTACTGCATCTTACTCCACATTATATCTTCAAAACTCTAGTGGCAGGAATTCTAATTATCATTGAAATCACAGATCACTTAATCCTGTTTTCTCTACTTAAATGTAAATTAATATGACATTAGATTCATTGTACAGTTGAAAGAAATAACACTCTAGCTCAGTTCATTTCTTTTAGGGTAATTTTAGTACAGTTCGAGTTAATGCATGATGTTTGAAAGATAATAAAACTCTTATTGTCCACAAATCAATACTGATCCCAGTCATATTTCTAACTGTGAAGGGAAAAAAATAATGAAATCTTTATTTCTTATCCTTCTCTTTCTAATTGGAATTCGATTTATTTTCATGACAATAAAGTTATTGATGTTGATGCTTATATGTATAAACTTAATTTCAATTCACTCCCTTTTGCCTCAGAGTTATTAATATATTCTGTTTAGTGCATGGTTTTCTTTTCACACCTAGCTGCTAGTGAAACACAGGTAGTTTCTGTCAAAAATATTGTTCAACCCTATTGCTTTCTTTTAACAATTAATTTCATTTATAATAATTTCCTGCATAAAACACTGCATTTGTAAGAGCCAGTCTCACCTGAGTTAAGTTTTCCATCCAGAAGCTATCTTCTCTAGAGTCCCAAACTTAATCTGCTCTCCGGAGCATAAATGAAACCCCAAGCTGCGAGATATTGGTTGATATCCCCACCAACTAAAAAGAATTAGGGTGACTGGCAGTAATATTTCATCTGGAATTTACACGGGACCCTTCATCATATTGTTCTGGTATTTGAGAGTAGAGTTACTCTTTTCTTCAGCTACCAGGACACCAATCTCATCAACATAATTCCCTCTATTGGAAAGAGGCTACACTAACAATTATTCACAAGATATCTTAGGTAACAATATACACTGTAAGAGTTTACAGGATATTTGTTTTTCTCAGCACTCTTCCACAGTACTGTACAAATTATTCAGTATACATGTCATCCTCTTAAGTGCTTAATGTCCCAGTACTGTATTGCATGAAGAATAGCTGATGGTACAGTTCCATTTATCTGGATAATATTAAAACAATAACGTGAGTTTTCAATGTGTTTTTATGTGTTTAACAAATGGATGCAAGCTGCACGGCATCTAGTGCTACTTTCAATGCAGGAAAAGTACAAACAAGGATTGATAGGAAATGACAACATGAACCATGGTTGCCACAAGAATTCTTCCTACTTCCTGCTGTATATTATTAATTCTATATGGCTCTTTAATTCTTACAAAACCGACTCTACATAAGCAAACCTTGAGATGTGTAGTGTAGTTTCTTTTAGTGATTGAATGCGAGCCTTAATGCAGAGTCATGAAACGGGTTGATCTAATAAATTCTGAGTTATGTAGCAGCAAGCTAATATTTAGATAATACAATTCATGCAAAATTCACAAGAGGACTAATATAGCTAAAAGACAAAACTCAGATCTTGTGTATCATCTAAGAAAAATGTTTTCATTGAAGACATATCTTTAAAGCAACCATAGTAAGATATCCTTTTGTTGCTATTCCTTTCTTTTCTTAAGCAGACAAAATCTGAGAAAATGTTCTAATATCGGTTGTGATTTTAGGAAAATAGATCAGTAAATGGGAAATTCAAAAAAATGGAAAACAATACTCCCCATGGCATTAGTAAAGGAACATAAACAGAAATAATATATGAAGTAGTCAAATAAGAAATTTAAGTCAAGACATTAATTATAGTTTAAATTCTAACACAAATTGTTTAGAAAAGAAAGCCAATGACAGATTATATAACAGAAAGAAAGTGATGAGAGTCAAAAGAGGCAGCACATACTTGTCACAGACCTCTTGTTGAACTATTATTTTTTTGCATTTTTTAAGATTTATTTTATTTATTATATGTAAGTACACTGTAGCTGTCTTCAGACACTCCAGAAGAGGGAGCCAGATCTTGTTATGGATGGTTGTGAGCCACCATGTGGTTGCTGGGATTTGAACTTATCACCTTCGGAAGAGCAGTCGGGTGCTCTTACCTGCTGAGCCATCTCACCAGCCCCCTGAACTATTATTTTAACATTTGCTAATATGGTGACATGGTATAATGTGGTAATAGGATAATATGAATATAAGCAGAAGATAAACGATCCACAAATTCATGTATTGTAGCAGCAAAAAATAAAAATTTAGAAATAGAAAATACTATCAATAATTCTTAATATTAAACAAAACAAAACTAAATATAGAAAGGGAACACACTAGGACTTTTGGCATGAACACCATATGACACCATATGATACCATATGACACCATATGACACCATATGACATATGACATTTAAGGAGTTTATAGGCTACCTGGATAAACAGCTATAGGAACGATTTAGTTTTCTAACAAGCCAAAGAAAAACTGAATGAAAAAAACAAACAAACAGAGAAAAATAAGAAAATACTAGTGTAGCTCAAAAGTGTGTTTTCCAGCAAATGAAACCATTTTTTTTTGGAACAGGACACTCTGCTCCATTCCTCTACACAACATAGGCCTGATAAGTCAGCTGCCTGGATTTGCAGGACTACTGCATGGGTTACTGAATTTTAATCCTTGAGTTAGCCAATCCTCCTAAAGACTAAACCAGTCTATACAGGCATATGTACAAGGATTAAGGATGAAGAAAAAATAGCCTGAAAGACTTCTGGAACTTAAACACAGACCTGAAAATTCTACCCTTTCTATGGCTAAGCACAGTCCAAGACTATGCTGCATGTCTGGACAAAAGAAATAGATGTTTACTTAACTCTGTGTATGAGTGACTACAGAATCACACTGGGACGGGGAAAGAATAGATGAGCAGTTCACTTTTGGTGATTATAGAGTAGACAGAATAGGAACAAACATTATTTTCAAGGTGGCTTGGTTAAATCATATGAGAAAGGTAGAGTTTGTAAGTGGAAAGGAGCAGGCAAAAAATGTGAGAAGGGGAAATGTAGTTTGAAACTTGAGTGTCCTCCAGAGGTCTATACACTAAGAGGCTGGCCACTAGGTGAGTGCTATTAGGAAATGAGAGATCATGGAGTCGTTGAAAAGTGGCAAATATTAGAGGTGTTTTCTTCACTTGGTTATTACCTTTTGGGGACCCTAATATATTGCTACTTTTTTTTTAACTATTTGCCCAAATAGCAAATCAGATTGCTTACTGTACATTCCTGTCATGTGTGCTATCTGTCATGGGAATAAGCCAAAACAACAAAACTAAAACCTTGAGATTCTGAGCCAAAGGTAGTCTTTTCTCTTCATTCTTTATAAGTTCAAAATTGCATACACATACTAATCAGAAATTTTGGTTGAACAGAGCATAGGACTTTGATAAGACAGTTGAATTACAGCATTGGAAGTAGATCTGAGAGGCATTGAACAGTAAAGGGGTTGGCAAACTAGAGGTTCATTCGGCAAGAGGAATTTTCAGGAATGAGGTATTTTTGACAGTAGTAAATATTTCCTAACTCTGATAATACAGAGGCCTTTCTGTTCTATGGCAAGCTATTTTTTAATTCTTGACTTTAGTGCCTGAGACATTGGTGGTGTATTCAGAAAGGTGTCTGCTGCACTAATAAGTTTAAGGCTGTTCCCCAGTTTCTATTCTATTAGTTTATGTCTGGTTTTATGTTGATGGCTTTGATTCACTTGGACTTCAGTTTTGTGCAAGGTGATGAATATGGATCTAATTGTATTCTTCTACATGTAGACATCCAGTTAGAGCAGTATTATATATTGAAAATGCTTTCTTTTTTAATTACATCATTTTATTAGATATTTTCTTCATTTATATTTCAAATGCTATACCAAAAATCCCCTATACCCTCCCCCCACCCTACTCCCCTACCTACTCATTCCCACTTCTTGGCCCTGGCATTCCCCTTTACGGGGCATATAAAGTTTGCTAGACCAAGGGTCCTCTCTTCCAAATAATGGCTGACTAGGCCATCTTTTGCTACATATGAAGCTAGAGACATGACCTCTGGGGGTACTGATTAGTTCATATTGTTGTTCCACATATATGGTTGCAGACCCCTTCGGCTCTTGGGTACTTTCTCTAGCTCCTACATTGGAGACCCTGTGTTCCATCCTATAGATGACTGTGAGCATTCACTTCTGTATTTGTCAGGCACTGACAAAGCCTCACAGGAGACAGCTATGTCAGGGTCCTTTCAGGAAAATCTTGCTGGCATATGCAGTAGTGTCTGCATTTGGTGGTTGATTATGGGATGGACCTCTGGGTGGGACAGTCTTTGGATGTTCAATCCATTCCTCTTAGCTCCAAACTTTGTCTCTGCAACTTCTTCCATGGATATTTTATTCCCTATTCTAGGGAGGAATGAAGTATCCACGCTTTGATCTTGCCACAGTCCCTCTCAAGTCCCTTGTCTGCGTGGTTCCAGTTCTCTGGAGCCAAGTGGGCAAAGGATTCGGCGAATGTGACAAACAGACCACATGAGAGGATGTGTAGGATCTGAGTGTAATTGTGAATTGAGCATCAAACTTTTTATACAGCAGGGCAATGAGAAACCAGGCAAGGTTCATCCACAAAGCCACAATGATAGAATACAAAGGAATGAATAAATCAAAAGGACTTACAGGAACCAGGTATAATTACAGTAATTAGTAAGGTAGCTCTGTTTTGGATTAGCTACTGACAAACAAAAGATTTCATACCCTAGTCACAATTTGTGCCTTTTCTCTGAGCCTTGTGATAACTAACCATCAGGGGGTTCTGTGATAGTGGGCCTTCTCATGAATAATGTATTACCACAAGCCCCCTGTTTTCAAGATCCAGGTGGGTTCTAAAGAAGGAGGTTACCAGCTTGCTTTTACTCTGCTAAGTAATCTGTTTTCTACCTGGCTATAATGAGGATTTCCTCTGTTAGCAGGGGAAATCTATTTGTTCCCTAAAACTATTGTCCCTAGCAAACATTCTGCAGACCAGCTCTGAGCTGCTTTTGGCTTCTCCCTATGTAATGCTAATTAGCTTTCCTATCTCTAGATACTGAATTCCCACTGAAAATCAAGAATTCTCTAGGACCGTTGGAACGCTGGGAATCTTAGCTTATGTAAGGATTCATTCTATGCTTAATATAAAAATTTTACTAAATGAGTGCATGAAGCCATACGCCAGACTAAATTCAGGGATAAAACTGGTTGTGAGAATGTCTACCCAGGAGAATGAGTTCCTTTTGAAACTCTTGTCTCATGAGCATTTGGGCCTGCCAAGTTCTGCACTGGGATGTCCATCACACTGTCTTCCTTCTTGATTTTCTTGTGTTTTGGAAGTTGTATCTTGGGTATTCGGGTTTCTGGGCTAATATCCACTTATCAGTGAGTGTATATCAAGTGACTTCTTTTGTGATTGGGTTACATCACTTAGGATGATATCCTCCAGATACATCCATTTGCCCAAGAATTTCATAATTTCATTGTTTTTAATAGCTGAGTAGTACTCCATTGTGTAAATGTACCACATTTTCTGTATCCATTGCTCTGTTGAGGGACATCTGGGTTCCTTCCAGCTTCTGGCTATTATGAATAAGTCTGCTTCGAACATAGTGGAGCATGTGTCCTTATTACCATTTGGAACATCTTCTGGGTATATGCCAAGGAGAGGTATTGGTGGATCAATTGGTAATACTATGTCCAGTTTTCTGAGGAACCACCAGACTGATTTCCAGAGTGGTGGGACCAGCTTGCAATCCCACCAGCAATGGAGGAGTGTTCCTCTTTCTCCACATCCTCACCAGCATCTGGTGTCACCTGAAATTTTGACCTAGCCATTCTGACTGCTGTGAGGTGGAATCTCAGTGTTGTTTTGATGTACATTTCCCTGATGATTAAGGATGTTGAACATTTTTTTAAGTGCTTCTCAGCCCTTCAGTATTTCTCAGTTGAGAATTCTTTGTTTAGCTCTGTACCCCATTTTTAATGGGGTTATTTGAATTTCTGGAGTTCAGCTTCTTTAGCTCATTGTATATATTGGATAGTAGTCCCCTATCAGATTTAGGATTGGTAAAAAAATTCTTTCGCAATTCATTGGTGGCCTTTTTGTCTTATTCACAATATCTTTTGCCCTATAATAGCTTTGCAGTTTTATGAGTTTCCATTTGTCATTTTTTGATCTTACAGCACAGTCCATTGCTCTTCTGTTTAGGAATTTTTCCCCCTATGCACATAATTTGGAGGCTTGTGCCCACTTTCTCCTCTAGTGTCTCTAGTTTTATTTGGAGGTCTTTGATCCACTTAGACTTGAGCTTTGTACAAGGAGATAAGAATGGAGCAATTCGCATTCTTCTACATGATAACCACCAGTTGTGCCAGCACCATTTTTTGAAAATGCTGTCTTTTATCCACTGGATAGTTTTAGCTCCCTTGTCAAAGATAAGGTGGCCAAAGTTGTGTGGATTCATTTCTGAGTCTTCAATTCTATTCCATTGATCTACCTGTCTGTTGCTGTACCAGAACCATGCAGTTTTTATCATTATTGCTCTGTAGGACAGTGTGAGGTCAAGCATAATGATTTCACCAGAGGTTCTTTTATTGTTGAGAATAGCTTTTCCTACCTTAGGTTTTTTGTTATTCCAGATGAATTTGCAAATTGCCCTTTCTAACTCAGTGAAGAATTGAGTTGGAATTTTGATGAGGATTGCCTTGAATCTGTAGATTGCTTTCAGCAGGATAGTCATTTTGACCATATTAATCCTGCCAATCCATGAGAATGGGATATCTTTCCATCTTCTGAGATCTTCCTCTATTTCTTTCTTCAGAGACTTGAAGTTCTTGTCATACAGATCTTTCACTTCCTTAGATAAGGCACACCAAGGTATTTTATATTATTTGTGACTATTGTGAAGGGTGTTGTTTCACTAATTTCTTTCTCTTCCTGTTTATCTTTTGTGTAGAGAGAGGCCACTCATTTGCTTGAGTTAATTTTATATCCAGCTACTGCACTGGAGCTGTTTATCAGGTTTAGGAGTTCTCTGGTAGAATTTTTAGGGTCACTTATATATATTATCATATCATCTGTAAATAGTGATATTTTGACTCTATCCTTTGCAATTTGTATCCCCTCAATCTCCTTTTGTTGTTGAATTGCTCTGGCTAGGACTTCAAGTACTATATTGAAAAGGTAGGGAGAAAGTGGGCAGCCTTATCTACTCCCTGATTTTAGGAGGATTGCTTCCAGCTTCTCTCCATTTAATTTGATGTTGGCTACTGGTTTGCTATATATTGCTTTTATTATATTTAGGTGTGGGCCTTGAATTCCTGATCTTTCCATGACTTTTATCATGAAGGAGTGTTGGATTTTGTCAAATGCTTGCTCAGCATCTAATGAGATGATCATGTGATTTTTGTGTTTGAGTTTGTTTATATAGTTGATTATGTTGATGGACCTCTATATTTAACCATCCATTCATCCCTGGGATGAAGCCTACTTGGTCATGAAAATGCTTTCTATTTGCCATTTTATGATTTTGGCTGCTTTATCTAGAATCAAGTGTCTGTCTGTAGGTCTGTCGGTTTATTTCTGGGTCTTTTATTAGATTCCATTGACCCACCTTTCTGTTTTTTTTTGTTTGTTTGTTTGTTTGTTTGTTTGTTTTATACACCAATACCATGCAGTTTTTATTCCTATTGCTCTGTAGTACAGCTTGAAGTCAGGGATGGGATACCTCTAGAAGTTCTTTTATTGTTCAGGTTTGTTTTAGCTACTCTGGGTTTCTTGTTTTTCCCTATGAAGGTGGGAATTGTCCTTTCAAGAACTGTGATGAATTGTGTTGAATTTTGATGGGGATTGCATTGAAACTGTAGATTGCTATTGGTAAGATAGTCATTATCACTATGTTCATACTACTGATCCATGAACAAGGGAGGTCTTTTCACCTTAGGATATCTTCCCCACTTTTTTTCTTCAGGAACTAGAAGTTTTTGTCATACAGGTCTTTCACTTGCTTGGTTAAAGTTTAAAGTTACTCCATGGTATTTTATGCTATCTGTGGCTAGTGTGAAGGGTGTTGCTTTCCAAACTTCTTTCTCGGTATGTTTATCACATACCGTGATAGTGTAGAGAAGGACTACTGACATCTTCGAGATAATTTTGTATCTAGATATTTTGCTGATGGTGTTTATCAGGAATTATCTGGTAGAAATTTGGGGTCACTTATATATGCTACCATATTATCTGCAAATAGTGATACTTTGACTTCTTCCTTTCCAATTTTTATCTCCTTGATCTCCTTTAGTTATCTTATTACTTTAGCTAGAACTTCAAAAACTTTATTGAAGAGATATTGAGATAGTGGACAGTCTTGACTTATTCCTAATTTTAGTGGAAATACTTTAAGTTTTTCTTCATTTAATTTGATGTTGACTATTGGTTTGCTTTATGTTTTCTTTATTGTGTTTAGATATGCCCCTTGTATCCCTCCTATCTTTAATACTGTTATCATGAAAGGGTATTGGATTTTGTCAAATGCTTTTACAACCTCTAGTAAAATGATTATGTGTTGCTTTTCTTTCATTTTGCTTATAAGGTGTAATACTTTGATGGATTTTTGTATATTGAACTACTGAATCCCTGAGATGAAGCCTACTTGATCGTGGTGGATGATGTTTTTGATGTGTTCTTTGATTTTGTTTGTGAGTAGGAAAACCAGTTTTAAAACTCCACGGTTATGCTTTATATGTCAAGATAAGTAGTTGAGAGTCAAATGCCTGTCATGCTCTTTTCTCTGAAGAGATGGTCTTGGTTAGCAAGGGAGGATGAATGGGATGAGGAACTGGGGGGTGGGGAGGCTAGAAGGGGGCTAATGACTGGACTATAAAAAATAAAATAATAAAATAAAACTATATCCAGAAAAAAATAGATTTAAGAAAATGAATAGTATATTTGAGCAGTTCCCTTGGGAAATTTGAAGAGACAGGGAGAAAGAAGGCTGAAGACATAGAGAAAGTCTGCACAAAAAGGTTGAAGACACTCCAAAAAGGAGGGACTATATTTGTATTCATAGGAAAGAACTAGGCCTTTCCAGAATTATGAATTTCATACACTTCCTTTCAGGAAAAAAAAAAAGTCCCATTAGAGACATGCTAACATGAAATCCCTTGGGGGCTAAGTTACATGATTACCATAACACAGACAGTATGGACCAAAGATTTTAACTGAGATCGACTGGACTTCAACCCCCCCCCCATATCTACATTGTACTTTTCCCCATGTCAATATTCTATCAAGTTCAATGTGAACTTACCCTCAATTGATAATTCATCAAACTCCATCACTGAACAGGAAAACCTTCTTACTAAATCAGAAACAACCCAGGTTTGCTTCTTCCTGGGGGACCATTTATAACCCTGGGAAGATGTTGTAAAGACAGGAGGCTGCTGTTTCATTGTTTGTTCAATAGGGAGGCACACAGATTATAAAGACACAATTTAGAAGCGTGCTGGGACAGAATGTATGCTATTCTTTATTGCAATAATAATTCTAGAGTGCTTTCCTTAGGTTACAAGGTGTCTGTGAATGGCATGTGAGTTTATTCTGCTTTTACAATACTTATCCAAAGAAATTACTGGTTTTTTTCTTTTTTTAATTCATTCTTATACTCCATATTCCATTCTCCACCTCACCATCCATCCTCCGACTGCTACATATCCCACACATCCTCCCCACCCTGTCCCATCTCCACGTGGATGCCCCCAACCCCAACCCCACCTGACCTTTAAACTCTCTGGGGCCTCTAGTCTCTTGAGGGTTCAGTGCATCATCTCTGAATGAACACAGACACAGAAGTCCTCTACTGTATGTGTGACGGGGGGGACCTCATATCAGGTGGTGTATGCTGTCTGTTTGGTGGTCCAGTGTTTGAAAGATCTAGGGAGTCTAGTTTAATTGAGACTGCTGGTCTTCTTACAGGGTCTTTCTTTTCTTCAGCTTCTTTAATTTACCCTTCCCTAATTCAACAACAGGGGTCAGCTGCTTCTGTCCATTGGTTGGGTGCAAATATCTACATCTGACTCTTTTAGCTGCTTGTTGGGTCTTTCAGAGGGCAGTCATGATAGATCCTAGCCTCAGTAATAATGTCAGGCATTGGGACCTTCCCTTGAGCTGGATCCCACGTTGGGCCTGTCGCTGGACCTTCTTTTCTTCAGGCTCTTCTCCATTTCCATCCCCGTAATTCTTTCAGACAGGAACAATTATGGGTCAGAGGTTTGGTTGTGGAATGGCAACCCCATCCCTCACTTGATGTCCTGTCTTTCTGCTTGAGGTGGGCTCTATAAGTTCCTTCTCCCTACTGTTGCTTATTTCATTTAAGGTCCCTCCCTTTGAGTCCTGGGAATCTTTCATGGGTCCCTACAACCTGAGGGGAAAGTACTGATGCTCTGAGAGACAACATCAAGAAATTGCTTTTTCTACATGACCATGCCAATAAAATGAAAGTGAGCAGCAAGTGATAGTATCAGCACAGTTAGCTCCACTAAAAATTAAAGTAAAAAGTCTTTTATTCTGTTGGCTATGTAACAGAGATTAATTCAAGTTTTCTGTGCCAGTGAACTAGCTTGTGAGACATTAGGGACTGGCCATCTACTAAGAGAGGAAGAGAATTATGACACCTTCCAAGACAAAGAGAGAAGAGCTAAAAAAAATAGATTTAAAGACTTTTTTAGAATTTAGCCAAATATATGAAGTAAATGACTTACAAATAGTTTTTTAAAGGTAGTTAAATATATCAACTGAAAAATTTACTTTCTTTTAGGTGAATGAGTTTATATCTATATGCACTTTTATGCATGTGATCATACATGTAAAGGAAAACTCCAAATCTTGTATATTGGGAGCTGATCACTTTGTTCCTTGAGAATATTGGCCATTGATCAGAAGCTTATGAATTAAGCTAAGTCTGTTGTCTGGAAAGGCAGAGCGTCCTCCTGTATGTCTACCCAGTATTGAGATTTCAAATGTGTGAATACTTGGCCACATGACAGCTTACAACTTATCAATAGCTGGGTTCCAAGGGATCTGATGCTCTCTTCTGGTCTCTGCAGGCAAAACACACATGTGGTAAACAGACATGCAAGCAGACAAAGCATCCATAAACAAAATGATTATTAAAACGTTTTATTAAAGGCATAATTCCTGCTGGTTGATTACTTCTTATATTCTCAGCCTCTGATCTTCATACACAGATGCAACACCGTTCTTTATTCCATTTTAAAAATAAATCTCTTCTTTTTCATTGATATCTTCTTGGCATGTTTGATTTCAAATGAAAAGGGCCAAGGATCCATCCTGTATTTGGAATAAGCTCTTACCTCTAATTTTTCTTTTCTGGTGCTAAGTAGCTTCAGTGGAGATGATTTAATGGGCTAAAGTGTTCTTCATCAGACTTGAAAACAAGCAGAAACAGGCTTTGAGGCATTCTCTTTCCAAGTACATGGTTCTTGGTTCTGCTCATCTAAAACACATTTAAAACACAAATGCTCCAAAATTGATACCTCTTTCATCATTAAAAACAAGTATGCTTTAACTGGATGTATGAAGATTTTAATGACTGTAGTTCTCCACACAGTGTGGAATCCTTTTATTACGGTCAATGATCTCAAAAATTCAAGCACATTTCTAAAAAAACTTTGGGAACGAGTAATTAATCATTGAGAAGTAACGCTTCCAAAAAGAAAGTGACATATTCATATGTAACCATGAAAAACCTAGGACACTTGCTGGGGGATATATAACAGAATGACATAGTGGTACCTAGGATCAAGAAATATTTGATATTTAATAAATCTTTACTCTCATTCCTTAGTAATTGAAAAAGAGAATGTATTAAATTCATACCTGTCCTATGTGATGTGTCACTATCAGACATCACTCATAGCAGGTGAATATATTTACTTGCTGATGAAGCATCTTTGATTTATGTGTTTAACCAGCATAAGGATAGAATATGTCTGCAATATGCTTCAAAGTTATGTGTAATCATTTAAATCTTCAATAAACACATTTTTAGAAATTTGTAATACATTTTAATGTATTTTTATTCAATTACACCACTTTTCAGCCCCCATTCATCTGCCATCTCCTCTGTGATGCTGTTGCTGAAAATGATGTCCTGTTTTCTTTGATTATTGTTGTCACATACATGTATGTTTACAAACACACACAACCACAAATACACATACACACAGATATATAACTTACTGAGTCTGTTTTTGTTGCTGATATTTGTATAGCTGATTTTAGGGGTGAACACTCTATATGGGCCATCTCAAGTTAATTCATGTAAAAGGATAATTCTCCTCCCAGTAGTAATTAGTTACCTGTAGCATTTGTGTCCTGGTGAGACCCTATAAACTTTTTGTCTTCCCACATTACCATGTCTGTTGATATTTCCATTCTTCGTGTACCTATGCAGCTTTTTCTAAGAAAGACCATTTCACTATGGATTCCCTGATACTCTGGCTTTTACAATCTTTCTGATTCCTCTTCTGAGATGTTTCCTAACGTAGATGCAGGAGCTGTGATGTAGATGTGTCAGCAGCTGGCAGCCCCAAATTCCTTTGATCTTTGCATTCTATTTGCTTATGTTTTCTGTAATGGTCTCTATTCACTTGAAATAGAAGTGTTTTTGATGAGGAATGATATCTACACTTATATGTGGATAGAAAACCCTATTAAGAGGCATGAGAAAGCTATATTTGAATGCTTGGTCAAATAATTACTGCAGACTCTTAAAACAATATAGGCTGTGTATGCAGCCTTTATCTTTCTTTCAGGCATTAAGACTGGGTCTCTATTGCTAAAGACACTGTACACACAGGTCACAAGACTCTAACAATTAAGGATAACTCCAACTTAAAAGCCTCTTATGAACCCTATGGTACTGGAAAGTGCTATGCAAGCTGACAAGAGTGGAAAGCAATTAACAATCCTACTTAGTTACACTACCAAGGAACCATGGCAGAACATGCACAAAGGTACAAGTAGCACCAACATGTCAATTTTTTTACCAAGAATTATCTCATTAGACTTAAAATTCACTCAACAGAAGGTAAAATTGACTAGTGCTGAAAACTTAGCCAGTTAGATGTTTAGAAAAAAAAATCTATTGACAACACTTTGCTAGACCGGCATGGCATGAATACTTACATTTTAGTATATTTTTTTCATTTCTGAGTTCCACACTTTCTCCCACCCTTGGATGTTGAGACATATCATATTTATTAGCCTCTACAACTAAAACAGATTGGGTAATAATTTATATACCTCTGATACAGTCAATTAGTTATTTGAGCTACCTATTTGTATTTAGACTTTGTTCCATTTAGCAATTGTTGTTTACAGTGCTATATAGTATCTAGCTATATCTTTCAGGTGAAACAAGATTGTAATTTCAAATAGTAATTCATAAAAGAAAAAACTTGACTGAACTTTGAGTGCCTATTATATGTCAAATAAATGCTAAATACATTATGTGACTATTTAATTTATGCTCAAAATCAGGAGATATAGTAGGTGAATTGGTGATCTGGTTTATATAAATCCATGGAATCATAGCCAAATTAAATAATATAATGTATGTTTATTGCTATGATGAAGGTAGGTTCTTCTTTGATACCATATTATTGTTTTACTAAATCACTATTCTCTTTTCTCCTTTTCAATTTACATATTATAAGTACAGCAAATGTTAGTTATCAATTTCTAGGATTTCTCTTTCAATGTCTATCAGTCAGGAAAAAAATGTTAAAACATAACACAACGAACAAACTAGATTTGTGCTAGTTTGCTATTGTGACAATGGCAAATGACCATCACCTTGGTGTCCTGTGACAATCAGAAATCATCATGTTACATGTACAGAGTTGACTCACTAGAAGTCAGTCTCACTGATCTATGATCAAGTGTTGGAGGTCTCTTATCTCTTATGGAGAATTTAGAGAGGAATATAATCCTTGTGTTAACCAGTTTGCATCCTTAACTCCTCTATATACGTACTTGCTTTTTGATTGGCTGATTGACTGCTGGATTGACTGATTGAAGTATGTGTATGTATGTATGTATGTATGTATGTATGTATGTATGTGAACATACTTACATATGTATGTATGTATGTATGTATGTATGTATGTATGTATGTATGTACTTACGTATGTACGTACATATGTATGTCACAAAACAAACTGCAGAAGTTGCTGCTCTCCTGCTAGTTTCTAACAAATAGGCATGGGAAGTGAACTCATCTTACCAGACTGAGCCACACACACTTTATCAAGGAATCATCCAGTAGGTATTCTTTTTTTTTTTTTTTAATTTTAAGGGACAGTCTCCCATTGTTACCCACTGAGTCCTTCAACTTGCTCTGTAGCCCAGGCAGGTTTTGAAACTGTGATGTTTTTCTTCAGCTTCCTGAATAACTGAGATTACAGGTCTTCCCCCAAAAGAATTGACTCATCCCATAGGCTTGTGGATTCTTCATTTACCTTAACATTCAGCTGTCTGCTATCTTCTTTCCTCCCTGACATCTGCGTATGCTTCTTTGAGAAACATATGAATGTTTAATATATTGGTGCTGAGGGAGATTAAGTGTGATAAAGAAGCAAGAAAAACAATCATTGTAAAGGTCTTTCTGGTGAATTTCTAAGAAAGGAGTGAGGGATAACCTGTTGAAAGGAATAAATTGGGCTGGAGAGATGGCTCAGTGGTTAAGAGCGCTGACTGCTCTTCCAAGTGTCCCGAGTTCAAATCCCAGCAACCACATGGTGGCTCATAACCATCTATAATGAGATCTGATGCCCTCTTCTGGAGTGTCTGAGAACAGCTACAGTGTACTTACATATAATAAATAAATAAATCTTTTTTTTTTTTTTAAAAAGAAAGGCATAAATTAGAAGGGAAAATGACACTTCAATCATGTGATAACAGATCTTTATCTGATAAGGTTGTCAGATGAGGTGATGAAGATACTTGCCTTAGTAACCTTTTACTGCTCTGATGAAATGCCATAACAAAGAAGAGCATGGCAAAGGCCACTTATAAAATAGAGCTTTACATTTAGAAGCTCAAATTCCAGAGGATTAGTATATGATCATCATGTCACAGAGCATGGGAACAGGCAGGCAGGCATGGTGTTAGAGCAGTAGCTGAGAGCTTACATATGCTCCACAAGCACACAGAGAGAGAGCTCATTGGAAATAATTTGGGCTTTTGAAACCTTAAATCCTCCTCTGACAAGTTTATGTAATCCTAATACTTCCCAAACAGTTCTATAAACTGAGCATGAAACATTTAAGTATATGCATCTGTGGGAACCTTTCTCATTCAAACCACTAAAGTATGGTCAATATGCTTGCGTAGCTTTTGCTTTTTTTCCTTTTTGTTGTTGCTGTTCTTCTTGTTGTTGTTCTTGTTGTTGTTCTTGTTATTCTTTTTCATGATTTGGAGAAAAGATAGATCAAAGGAAGAACTATTAAGCAGTAAGGAGAATAAGCATATGTAAAAATAAAATCATTTATTTATAAAAATAATTTCAATATTAAAACTTTTCATGTTAGAAAAATATAGGTTTTTGAGAGAACAATGGGCATGATTGGTTATCCTTTGGTAGCACTGAAAATAACAAAATGCATGATAGTCATTCACACGGAAGTAACCTTGAATAAATTAGGCATTCCATAAGACCTTTTGATCCTCTTTAATATTCTGAAAGGAGGCTATAATAACTACAGTTATCAAGTAGATATATGTGAGAACATTTAGTCCAACATAAAGTATTTCTCTGATACATACTTGAGAACCAATAATTTTCTATAAACACTATGCCAGAAAAATCAATACAAATCACTAACAGGTAGGCCAGAAAGATACACAGAGGATGAGAGAAGGCCGATGGAGCCGATTTCATAGTCAGAACAGAGACTTTTGAAGTCATTCAGCTGAGAACATTTGCTAGTCTTCAAAATGAAGGAAACATGACTCCAAGGAATGAGTAGTGACTTCAGAGATTAGAGGTGCAAACCCAAGAGAGCTCTGACAAGCCTTGACACTTTCAACACTTGGTTCTTTCTGCTGAAATCTCAGAACTGCGTGTAACTAAATACTGATTGCTTTTTTGTTGTTCTATTTATTTTTTCTCTTTTTTATTTATATTTTTTTCATTTTGTAATGGGTCTCTGTCTGTCTCTGTTTCTCTGTTTCTCTCCTTCTCCCCCCTCTGTTTCTCTCTCTCTCCCTCTCCCTCTCCCTCTCTCTCTCTCTGTCTCACAACTAGTTTTTGTTGTTGTTGTTGTTGTTGTTGTTGTTGTTTGTTTTAATTTAGCTTGTAGTTGAATAGTTGAATGTCTTTCCTGCCTTCCTGCTTTTGAACTAGATATTGTGCTTTCTAGTTTCACAAGTTTAAAGATAGAGGGGAATGGTGCTTGAAGATGATTTACTTTTAGGATCTCATGGCACCCCATTTAGGTGATGGCACTGAGGCTCTATGAGGACATAAAAGGGAGATGACTTTGGACTTGAGTCTGTGCTGAGTGGCTTGAAGTTCTGGGAACCTTGAGGTAAGGTGACAGTCTTTCCACACTGGATGGATGTATTTGGAGGGCACAGGCATCTGTTATTTTTTTTTTTTTATCTCATGAGTTTTGAGGGTGCTATTTTAGAATATTTTAGAATTGTCTAAAATATTCAGTCAAAGTTTAAATGTAAGAATTACAAAAATAAAGTTACAGAAATAGGACTTAGGGGACTTTTTTTCCTTAAAAAGAATTTGTAAAAATAAGTATAGAGTTGAATATTTTGTCAAACCATCCAGAAAGAAATGTAGTTTCCTTGTTAGGATGGAATTCATTTTACAAATTAAATCCTAGTAAATTACGAATGACAAAGGAAGAAGCAAGAAGCAGTATGTATTACCAAGGTAATTCTGGAGAGGTCTATCTGGTCTGTGTTGTGTTTTCTTTGGACATTTCTCTACACAATCTGACTATGCCATGCATAACCCAGGTCTAGCTTGGATAGCATGACTAGAAACAGATTGCTTATAAAAATTAGATAAATTATATACTCAATATGAGAACCTAGAATATACCCAGAAAGAGAAGGTTGAATAAACACACTATGTATTTCACAATGTCCTCTTTAAAAAATACTTATTTTTCATCATATAAAGACCTCTCTCTGCCATACATGAAGTATTCTATTTATTGTTTGAAAAACCTCAGTGACAACCTGGAGAGCTATAACCCCAGGAGTTTGGATCTCTATCTAGCCAAGCAATAAAGCTTCATAACTCTTGGTAAATATCAGTTTTCAGGCTATATCTACACAGCAAGATTCACAGTGCTCTAAATACTTTGAGTTACCAAATAGGACACTTAGAACAGTGGTTTTTATATGTTACCAGGTAAAATAAAATATGTTTTACTATCTTTTATAATTATTTTCTCTCTTCTTAGTTTGGAATATTTTATAAGTCTATTTTGTTAGTTGATTATGATTCAAGTAGTTGAATATCAATGGAATTAGACAGCTAATGATGACATATGACAAGCACAAGAGTAGATTTATTACAGAGCTTACCCTGAATAAAACATCTCTTAACATACTATCTCTTATGCAGAGATAAGATTATTATATGGTCTTTCATCCAAAGATGCTTAACTGTGCTTTTATTACATTTCATGTATTTCTGGAATTTAGAATAGAAAAAAAGAACACAATAAAATAATTTACTTTGATACACTAATGCAAACACTTTTGAAAAATCAACCATCAGTCTAAAATGTGTAAATGACCCAAATATGCTTTTCCTTTGTGTATGTACTCATGAAGTATGTAAGGGAGCAGGTGTGTTCTCCCTTTTGAGTGGAAGGCAGAGGTCAAAGTGGTATATCTTTCTGAAACTCACATGACCTTATTTATTAAGATAGGTTCCTTTACTAATCCTTGAGCTCACCATTTCTGCTAGACTATGTGACCAACACTCTCTCTGGATTGGATTATTGCCACGCTTGTACACACCCACACTCATACCAGGTGCTGGAATAACACCACCCCTACTTTTTAAGTGGATGCTAGTGGGGCGAACTCAGGTTTCCATTCCTGTGCAGTAACCAATGGTCCATCGTCTCACATCTGAGAAATACTTGTGAAGGATGACCAGGAAAAGACTCACTAAGGAGATACTATCTTAACAGAATACATGTAAGTAAGACCCTCAGTTACCCAATAGATTTCTCAGAAAAAGCTGGTGCAAAATCCTGGAAGTAGGATCTCACAAGAAAAGCATGACTTTATGCAAGAAAGATAAGGGACAATCATGAGAGATGCGCACTTAAATATCTGGAGTTATGGGAAAGTAAGAATCTTTGCTGGGGCTGAACTTGTTTAGAGACTTAGAGTTGGGGCAGATATCTACTAATGTAGCCATTGAAAACATCTTTCTAGTTGCAAGGCAGAAAAGAAGACAGACTCTGTGGGCATGAACACAAACGGTAGAGAAAAAAGAATGAATGAAGGTAAAGAAAAAAATGAATGAATGAAGATTGGAGCTAGGGAAATGATATGCATCCCATGTAAGAAACAGCCAATAGAGTCCTAATTCCCCTGCAGTTGTAGATGCTCACAATGAACCTCCACAAACTTGGACCCATCAAAAGTCAGTAATGGAACAGGGGGAGTCTTGTGGAGCTTTTAATTTCCATGAAGAATAACTTCTTGATATGATGCTTTGAGAAATGTCTTTCTATGGGTGCATATTGGTCTGCAAATGGTGGTTCCTCTTTGGGTGATATTAAAGAACCCTTAGAAGGTGAAGCTTTGTTGGAGTAAGTATAGCACTGAGGGAGGACTTTGAAGGTTCATAGTCTCTCATCCCTTTCTGTTCTTTTCTATGTGCTATGTATGGATAAAATGAACAATCAAAATCCAGCCAACTCCCATTCCAACTGCCATTCCATGACTTCTCTACTGTGATCAAAAATATCTTTGTATTATTTATAGTTGCTACTCCTGTAAAACAAACACCAGGATAAAAAAACAGCTTGGCAGGGGAATGGGTTTGTGTATGTATATAGGTCAACTTCCAGGAGTCAGGGCAGGAACTCTTAACAATGCATAAATGTGAAAGCAGGAATAGATGTAAAGACTCGTTCCCCATGGTTTATTCAATCTTCTTTCTTATGCCAGAGTACCACCTACCCAAGGGTCATACAACCTACAGTGGTTCCTCTCACACTAATCACTAATTAAGAAAATAGCCCCTAAGCTTGTCAATAGACCAGTCTTAAAGAGATGTGATTCCCTCAACTCAGAAAACTAGCTTGTGTCAAGTTGAGAAAGAAACTAGGCAGGACATCCCTCCAGAACTGTAAGCCAAAGTGTTCTCTCTTTAAGTTTCCTTGGTTATTATACTTTATAAAAGTAACATAAAAGTACCAAGAGAGGAGGGTTGGTAGCTATTAAAAACATGAATATAGAAAATGTTTGGATCTTTGGACTAAAAAAGTCCCAAGCAGGACTTCGTGTAGCATTCTATTAAGTATCTGGAAGACAATAGTGCCAACACTAAACAGGACACTAGAGGCATATCTTATAGCTTATAAGGTTTCAGAAAGGAAGGATTCTATCATCGAAGAAGCCAGATATCCTTCAGTGCATAGTTTGTGAATGTTTGCCTGAAGCAAAATTTAAAAGTAATAGACTAGTTCATTTGAAGTAGGACATTTCAGGATGGTGTAACTTTAAGGCGATGGGATTGTTATTGCTGATCACTCTTACACAGATGTGTAATAAATAAGACCAACAATTGAGTTAGGAAGAAATTAAAAATGTGCAGTTTGGAAAGGTAACATAGTATTGAGCTTGCAGGCAGGTCATGTACTGAAAATGAAGCAGTGATTGTTAAATAAATCAGTGTCATTAAATAAAAGCCTCCTGCTCTTCTCTAGAATAATAGGAAAAAATCTGGAAAATACTGTAGCTAGATAAGCCTCTTGTGAAAGAGTGTCTAAGGGATTACTTGCTCCTACAAAGTAATTGTCTTATAATATGAAAGACACTGCAACCATGGTCCAATCGAGAGTGTGTATCCCAAGATGGCACTAAAACATTGCAGGGTCACCCACTTGCTACCAGCTTTAGATAGATTAAAGCTATAAAATTGGGAGAGGTATAGTCATTTTTCTCTGTAGTTTCAGAGAACTAGAATAGGCTGGGTTGACATCCCTAGGAGGAAGCCTTGAGAAACCATTATATGATGCTCTGAAGGTAAAACCTGGCTTTTGGCAGAGACTACAAGATGTCAAAGATTAAAAAGCCACAAGATATCAGTCAATGAAAGCTGCCCACAGGAAGTGGAACCTGACTATGGGAGACATACATGCTACAAAAGGCAAAGTGAGAAGGTGTCATTGTCAGGGTTTCTATTCTTGCAGAAAACATCATGATGAAGAAGCAGGTCGGGGAGGAAAGGGTTTATACAGCTTACATTACCATGTTTGCTGTTCATCACCAAAGGAGGTCAGGACTGGAACTCAAGCAGAACAGGAAGCAGAAGTTGTTGCAGAGGCTATGGCCCTCCATGTTCCTTACTGGCTTGCTTTCCCTGGCTTGCTCAGCTTTCTTGCTTTCTTTCTTTTTTAATTCGATATTTTATTTATTTATATTTCAAATGTTATCCCCCTTCCTAGTTTGCCCTCTAAAAATCCCCTATCCCCTCCCTACTACCCCTGCTCCCCAACCCACTCACTCCCATTCCCAGTCCTGGCATTCCCCTATACTGGGGCATAGAACCTTCACAGGACCTAGGCCCTCTCCTCCTATTGATGACTAGGCCATCCTCAGCTACATGTACTGCTAGAGCCACATGTCCCACCATCTGTTTCCTTTGATTGGCGGTTTAATCCCTGGGAGCTCTGAGGGTGCTGGTTAATTCATATTGTTGTTCCTCCGATGGGACTTCAGACCCCTTCAGCTCCTTGGGTACTTTCTCTAGCTCCTTCATTGGGGACCTTGTGCTCAGTCCAATGGATGACTGTGAGCATCCACATTTGTATTTGCCAGGCACTGACAAAGGCCCTCAGGAGACAGCTATATCAGGCTCCTGTCAGCAGGCTCTTGTTGGCATCTGCCATAGTGTCTGGGTTTGGTGGTTGTTTATGGGATAGATCCCCAAGAGGGACAGTCTCTATATGGTCATTCCTTCAGTCTCTGCTCCGAACTTTGTCTCTGGAACTCCTTCCATGGGTATTTTGTTCCCCCTTCTAAAAATTCTGAGCTTCTGGGCTAATATCCACTTATCAGTGAGTACATATCATGTGTGTTCTTTTGTGATTGGGTTCTTGCTTTCTTATAGAACCCAAGACTTACCAGTCCAGAGATGGTACCAACCACAAGGGGCCCTCCAACCTTGATCACTAATTGAGAAAATACCCCAGAGCCTGATCTCATGGAGGCACTTCCCCAACTGAAGCTCCTTTCTCAGTGATAATTCCAGCCTGTGTCAAGTTGATACAAAACCAGCCAGTACAGAGGGGTAGGGCCTTCTAATCCCTTTGAAACTAAACTCCAGATGCTAGATATGAAGCCACAGGATATAATGTTTTCCCTGCTGAGATTTGGTCTTAGCTTGGTTTAATCTTCCCTGCTGTTCTTTCACTTCTCCATTTTACTTGGCCTTGTGTTTTCTGTGCCATGGCACACATAAGTGACTATTTCCCTCTACATAGGCTTGAGAATCCATTGAGTCTCAGAAGAGATGTTTGTCTTTCAATTGTGGAAGCTGAGCTAAATGCATTTTCCATTATAGCATGATGTTGAGTCAATGGGGTCTCAGAGGCAGAATGTGGTGTTTTTAATAAGAGATGGCTCCAAAGGCTTATGTTTGAAATAGTTGGTCTCTGCTAGTGATAGTGTTTGGGGAAAGGTTATTGGATCCTTTGTATGCAGTCTTTCTTGAGGAAGTATGTCACAGGGAAGACTTTGAAGGCTCATAATCTCATCATACTTCCTCCTCTCTCATTCTGATTCCTGTGTGTGGATTAAGACAAAAAAATTGTGCAGCTAGCTTCCTGATTTCATTGGCATGCCAGGCATTCCCACCATGCTTTATTTTCTTTAGATCTATAAGCCAACATAAATGTCTTCCTTAAATTTATTTTGCTCATTGTACTTTATCATCGTAATGAAGAAGTAACTAATAGTCTATAAAGGAACAAGTATTTTTCTTCAGTTTAGTATTTACTGAGGAGACCTCCAGTTTCAAGTAGGTGATGTGAAACAGCTGTTGAATAGTAGTCCTAGTCAAGACAGAGAGAGAGAGAGAGAGAGAGAGAGCGAGAGCGCAAAAGGGAGAGAGGGAGAGAGAGAGAGAAAGCATTAATATTGGAAAGGGACTTCTAAGGGGGAAATGATAAAAATGTATGGTGTGGGGAGATTGGACAAGGTTAGGCTTTAAAATAGTAGAATCCATTTTATATATGTATGATATTGTCAAAGAAGAAACTCAGTAAAATTTATATAAGATTAAGAAAAAGGAGGGTAACAAAATGTACTAGCTATAAAGATATGACATAGGTCCAAGTTGGGGAATTTAAGGTGAGGACAAAGAAAATAATAAATGGTAGCAATTGACTTTAAAAACAAAACAAATAAAATTCTGTGAATAGATTGGATTCAAGAGAAAGAAAGGAATGTATGTCCTTATGAAACTAGGTAACCAGAGTGAATG
The DNA here is from genome assembly GCA_902729485.2 of Mus minutoides. Classification (NCBI taxonomy): domain Eukaryota; kingdom Metazoa; phylum Chordata; class Mammalia; order Rodentia; family Muridae; genus Mus; species Mus minutoides. The sequence goes on along the minus strand of LR749614.1, from coordinate 1,287,960 downwards.
GCTGGGCCACTCTCCGAATCTGGGAACTCAGAGAAGGAAAGGAGACTATAGTGGGCAAGTAGACAAAGACAGAGAAAGACTCAAGAAAGGTATGTTGAATCCATTTACACATCACAATGACGTGCTGGTTAAGCAATTTGTAAAAATTATGGGGCATGTTTTCACAAAAAATTTGGCATTTTATTTATAAGATCACTATAGTGCAGAAGACCAATACCCATGCAAATGTGTATTTTTTATTTTGCTATTTACCAGAACAATTAATTTATTTCTTCTCTCCCATGTACCCAGATATGTGGATTACCAATACATTTATAAATGAATAATTCACCAGGAAGATAACCTACTTGCATAATATTTCACTCAAGATCATCTACTTGTAATTGGCTAAATGATATAGGATAAATTTCTATTATTAAAATTGATGAATATTACTCAGACATGAAAATTAGCCCATGGCTGGATGTGAATGGTATCCTCAGCCCTGTCTGAGTACTGGAAACACTGCTTATTTTTTTGTCTTATTTTTCTCCTATGGAAAAATGCTTAAAAAGGTATATTCCTGCTGATAAACACTGACCGTCTAGCCCCAGAGAAGCCAGTCTGTGCAAGTTAATTGCTTAGACCTGACAGTGCAGAGAACAGCATTAATAAATGGGGTGTATTGGGTTGTAGAGAGAACAGATGTGAGTTTTCTGCTTCACTGTAGGATGAATTAATTCTCTATCTTCCATTTATATACAGCCTTCGCCACTGAAGACCTGTGTTTAAAGATGTGGTGGTAACACAACCTTCGCACAGTCTCCATTATTTCAAAAGCCTCCTGTGACATTTGAAATCTCTTCCTCAAGATAAAGTCCTCTTTTTACAGTAGTGAGAAGAGGAAAGGTTGCTTTGCCTTGAAGTACTACAGAAATATGATCTTGGTTTCTGGTTGCTCCAGACATGTTCTTATAAACCTAGTGCCTGGAGAAAGTGGAATTGTACAATTACCTATAACTTTTTTCCCCATGGAAAACGCAGTCGAAATATATTGTTCAGTAAATTTCGCCATTTTAGGTTTTTGCCTGACTCAAAAGATGCATGTCTTACAGCTCCTAGGGAAATTGCTTTTATTAAGGGTACAGAAGAAAGATTGATCCATGAAGAAAGTGCACATATTTAGATAACACATGGAAGTAAACGTCAGTTTAGTCGCAGACTTGATTATTTGGTGTCAAATGTCACACAAACCATATGGGAATTTACTACTTCTCTGGATACAAACCAAACATTCTGAGAATCTATTCCTAGAGAGAAGTTAAGAGTATGAAATATCTTTATAAAAGTCATTATTTGCCTGATTATAGCTCTCCTCAGTGCTTCAAACGAGCAGCATCCTCACAAAGCCCAAGTGAGTTTTCCAAGACTGTCACTTATACTGACAGGGCTCACAATGAATCCTACGATATCACAATGCAAATCAAGGAAGAGTTTCTCTGAAGGAGGAGAAAGCCTTCTTCAGCAGGATCAGAATGAAACCCTGAGCGAGTGACTGTTCAAATTCCCCATCACCCCACAGAAAGGAACGAAAGAGCACAAGACCTAGATAAAACTATTTTCTGACCTAATGACACCGGACAAGGTAGGTTTAAAATATACTAAATTACATGTTTAGAAAAGTCATTGTTAAACAGCTGGATAAGCTGTAATTGGCTCTAGTCCCCTTTATTACAAGAAAGTATCAAGAATGTAATGTAGTGTAGTAATAGTGCATAGTGTACTCTAGTGCAGTGTAGTATAGTTTAGTGTATATCCATGCACAGGTTGAAGACAGAAGTTGACATCCAATGACTTATTCTATTGTATTTCCAATTTATCTTTTGAGACAGGCTCTCTCACTGAATCCAGACCTTACTGACAGGCTTGGAAGATCCACCTGTCTTGCCCCTAAGCCTTACTCCATGGGCTATAATCAGGTGTGTAAAATTTTCACTCATATCATCATTATATTCCAGGTGGTATTTAATGACTCCCTAACCCATATCAGTTTGAAATTGGGGTTTATATAATATCTTATTACATCATCCTAAAAATATTACTTTAATCATAAAAGCTGTTAAATATTCATATGACAGACAGAGTTGTTGCATAATTGATGACAATATAAATAATATCCTTAATATGGTTCATTATTTTGTTTTTGTTTTGTAATTAACAACCTTCAGGTGATGGTGACTATGTGTGAATATATATGTGTGTGAATATATATATATATTTTCAAAATTTTCAAACTTTCAAAGTTTTCAAAATTTTGAAACTTCTACAAATTTTTTAACTAAAAATCCTGATCTCTATTCATACTTTTAATTTCCTTAATTCTCAGAGTTTCCATTATTACTTGCTTTCATTTCTTTTTTTTTAAGTATTGTGAATACAAAGACATAAAATGTTACTAAGAACTCCATGCTCCATGTAGGTAGCATCTTTCCAAACCTGTGCCAAGTTGTAATGCTTTAAAGATTAAACTCAGATTTTTTTCACTCATCACTTGCCAAATAATACTGAATCAAAAACAAAGTAAAATAATGCAGACTAAATTAGTTCTGTTGAGATCAAACTAGTTCTCTCAAACTAACCGGTATTCAGGGAAAGATGAGATGTTCTTAGAACTCCAGTTGACTTCTTCAAAGAGATCAAGTATCTCAGTGGAACACACATTGATCAAGTTATAAAAAGTTTAAAAGTTGACATTTAATGGAAATGGGAAGATAAATTACACTAGAACATTCTAAAACTAATTATGCTAAGAGATTTTCTTAGATAGAAAATCAAGAAACATCATTGATGATAAACACCATAATGAGGAATTAAGAACATTTGTTATTCTAGTAACTACAAAAACATAACACACACACACACACACACACACACACACACACACACAGAGAGAGAGAGAGAGAGAGAGAGAGAGAGAGAGAGAGAGAGACTTTTTATTGGTTATTTTATTTGTTCAGGTTTCCCTAGTCCACTATCTCATCCCCTCTCCCCCTGCCTCTATGAGGGTACTTCCCCAACCAACCAACCAACCAAGTCCCAACTCACTGCGCTGCCCTAGCATCCCCATATGCTGGGGCACTAAGCATCCACATGACCAAGGTATTTCCCTCCCATTGATGCCAAATAAGGCAATAGTCTGCTACATCTGCAGCTGGAGCCAAGGGGTACCTCCATTTGTATTCTTTATTTGGTGGTTTAGTCCCTGGGATCGCTGAGGGGGGGGGGGGTCCATGTAGTTGATATTGTTGCTCTTCCTATGGGGTTGCAATCCCTTTCAACTCCTTCAGTCCTTCCCTTGGGGTCCCCATGCTCAATCTTCTGGTTGGCTGAGAGCATCTCCACGAGTATTGGTCAGGTTCTGACAGAGCCTCTCAGGGGACCAATATACTTGGTTCATGCCAGCAAGTACTTCTTGGCAACAGCCATAGTGTCTGGGTTTGGTGTGTGCATATGGGATGGATCCCTAGATGGGACAGTCTCTGGATGGCATTTCCTTCAGTCTCTGCTCCACTCAGTCCCTGTATTTTCTTTAAAAAGAAACAATTCTGGGCTAAAAGAGGAGAGGAAGTATAAAAGGTAGCAGGATCATGTGTGGGAGAAGATGGAGGAGAAGTACAGAGGGTCCGAAAAAATTAATGGAGGTATGTCACAGTAGGGCATGGGAAACTGGGGCTAGCCACTAGAAAGTCTTAGATGTCAGGAAAGCAAGATGTTCCCAGGACCAAATGGAGATGGCAAATTTATCACACACACACACACACACACACACACACACATATATATGTGTGTGTGTGTGTGTGTGTGTGTGTGTGTGTGTGTGTGTTCTACATTCGTCTACATGGCTGAGTGATGACTAATCTTGGTTGTACACATGAATATGTCTGTAATCAATAAACATCATGTAACTAAGCAAGTATATGAGGAGTTTCCTAGATTATTATTTAAGGTGGGAAGACTGATGCTAAAACTGGACATCACCTTCTGATATCATCCAACATAAAAGCATATGAAAGAAAGAAGCCTTTGTTTTTACCAGCATGTACTCAGTATTATTAGTAAGTTCATCTGTCCTCTCACTGAGGCGTTTCTTTGCTGGTATTAAAGCCTATTTCTTTGAGATCTCATGTATATTGAAGACCAATAGCTCTCTATGTGTCTTCTGAAACACCAACACAGGTTGAATCTGTTAAGACATCTAGCCTCCTGGACTGAACAACTACAGCATTCTTTGACTTTTTCTTGGAAGAAAGCCATTAACCTTTGTAGAACCACCTGAACCATAGCCTTTAAGCCACTATAATTAATAGATGTGAATATAGATATAGGTCTAGGTATGAGTGTATATAAATATAGAGAGATAGAGATATATAAATATATAGATATTATAGATACATAGACATATAGATATATATGATATAGCTGATAGGTAGATATAGAGATTTATAGATATATAGGTACATGCATAGATAGATAGATAGATAGATAGATAGATAGATAGATAGATAGATAGATGTTAGATAGATTGTGTAGATACAGATAAATAAAGAGAGAGTAAAAGATACATGCATACATACATGTTCTATCTCTTTGGGTCCATTGGAGAAGCTGTCTTAGTCAGGGTTTCTATTCCTGCATAAATATCAGAACCAAGAACCATGCTGGGGAGGAAAGGATTTATTCAGCTTACATTTCCATGTTGCTATTTATCACCAAAGGAAGTCAGGACTGGAACCCAAGCAAGTCAGGAAGCAGGAGCTGACGCAGAGACCATGGAGGGATGTTATTTACTGGCTTATTTCCCCTGGCTTGTTCAGCTTGCTTTCTTATAGAACCCAGGACTACCAGCCCAGGGATGGCACCACCCACAATGGGCCCTCCTCACTTGATCACTAATTGAGAAAATGCTGGATTTTATGGAGACATTTCCTCAAGGGAGGCTCCTTTCTCTGTGATAACTCCAGCTTGTGTCAAGTTCGCACACAAAATCAGCCACTACATAAGCCTTACTAATAAAGCTAGCATCACCATCTCACAGACATGCATGGTCATCCCTATTTCTACATTGCTCTGCTACTGCCTGTTACAGTAAATGTTAAAACGTGCTAAGTTAACTCAGGTAGGAAAAAGGACACAGAAAAGGTAATAATGGGAAGATGATGTAGTTGAGAAGGACTAAATTATAAAATGGATTGCTGCTCCACTTAGTGACATCATTTGTTGACTGCCTGTCCTTGGGTAAATCTTGTAATTAAACTTACTCAGTTTTTTCATAAGTACAAAGGTGATTATAATCCCTAACAAGCACAGAGTTTTGCATGCAGTTTAACACATAGATGTTAAGCTTTCTATTCAAACAAATTATTATAGCTACCACCTGTTAGCATTTGGTTGTCATTGTGTGCAGAAGGAAAAATAACAATAAAACTGAAAACTGGAGTGGTGCTTAATACCCCTGTACAGTCCCTATTCATCCTACATGTGATTAATGCCCAGGACTCTCCTCAACTTGGGTATTGTGGGAAGAGGGCACAGCCATATGGGCCAAGATGGCGCCCTGGCTCTTTGCCAAGCCCCGTGACCTCCACTTGTTTGTCCCACTCTCAGTCCTGCACACTAGAATCAGCGCGTGCAATTCATAGGATATATGGCGTAATGCTTCGTGATACCATTCTATCAGCCTATCCATTAGAGGCTTGCCTGCTCGCTAAAGTCGTGCCTTGTGTATGCATGTCTATGATGGGACTCCTTAGTGTGATGTGAGGTGACATGAGTGAACTGAAGTGGATAAATTGTGGGCAGTCCTAGAATAAAGTGGAAGCTGTGTGAGACTTGCTTTGGCGTTCTTTTCATTGTCTCTGCTGGTTGGAGATGTGGGTTGTGACAGGTATGAAATAGGAAACCACACTTATTACAAATAGCATTATCATTACATTATGAGAAAAATAAATTACTAACCAACTAAGATTTAAGAATTCCCAGTCTTAGTGAACTAAGGACAATGGTCTTTGACTCACCTGAATAGTACTACTGAAATAAACCCCACTGGTGAAAAAGGATTAGGGTGTTTCTTTGGATAGATGCTATGGACCACATCACTAAGGATACACTCCAAGAATAAAGAAATAAAGGAAAGCAAAACCCTAACATTATACTTTAAGCTTAAATTTATTACAAATGTTTAAATTTCATTTTTTGAAATTAATTTATTTTTATACACCGTATTCCATTTCCCCCATCCACCCTCCGACTGCTCCACATCTAACAACTCCTCCTCACCATCCTGTCTCCATGTAGATGCTCCCACCCTGTACCCCACCTGACCTCTAAACTCCCTAGGGCCTTCAGTCTCTTGAGGGTTGTGCATTATCTCATAATGAACAGAGACCCAGAAGTCGGCTACAGTATGTGTGTTTGGGGCCTTATATCACTTGGTGTATACTGTCTGTTTGGTGGTCCAGTGTTTGAGAGATCTCAGGAGTTCCAGATTAATTGAGATTGCTGGTGCTCCTACAGGATTGACCTTCTCCTCAGCTTCTAACAGCCTACTGTAATTCAACACAGGGGTCAGATGCTTCTGTCCAGTGGTTGGGTACAAATATCTGCATCTGAATCTTTCAGCTGCTTGTTGGGTCTTTTGGGGGCAGTCATGATAGGTCCCTTTTTATGAGCACTCCCAAGCCTCAGTAATAGTGTCAAGCCTTGGTACCTCCCCTTGAGCTGGATCCCACTTTGGGCCTGTTGCTGAACCTTCTTTTCCTCGGGCTCTCCCCAATTTCCATCCCTGTTATTCTTTCTGACAGGAACAATTATGGATAAGAGATTTGGGCTTGCACCCCATCCCTCACTTGCTGCTCTATCTTCCTGCTGGAGGTGAGCTCTATAAGTTCCTTCTCCCTGCTTTTGCACATTTCATCTAAGGTCCCTCCTTTTTGAGTCCTGATAATCTCTTACCTCCCAGCTCTCTGGTGCATTCTGGAGAGTCCCCTTAACATCCTATTTCCTGAAGTTGCCTGTTTCCATTCTCTCTGCTGGCCCTCAGGGCTTCAGTCCTTTTCCCTCTTCCAATACCAGATCAGTTTCCCCTATCCCCCCAACTCTCTGCCCCCATCCACTTTCCTTCCCGGGTCTCCCCTCCCTCCTCACTTGTGATCACTTTCTTCTCTCTCCCAAGTGGGACTGAGATATTCTCACTTGGGCACTTCAGCTTGTTTAAATTTCTTATAATTCATTAGTTGTGGGATCTGAAACTGGATGAGAGTAAAGATAAAAACAGAAGTGAGATCCAGTTGCGAAAAATATATTGTGGTTTGTAGAAATATTTGCTCTTCTAATGTATTTTCTATCTCTTATGGAGGGCATCAAACAGACTTTATTTTCATGTAATAAAAGAATAGCCTATACATTTTTAAGCTCCTATGATTAACTACACACACACACACACACATGTTGTACCATGAAAGGCAGTCTGTGTTCTGGTCAAGAGAGGCCTACTTGGGGGACTCAGTAGAAAAATCTACAAGGGACCAAACCTTAAGCTATGCTCCCAGACACAAGTTCATGACACCACATCAACTCCTCAACTCCATAATCCTCTGATTATCAGTCTGCTATGAAAGGGGCTGCTAGGTTCCTCCTCTCTCTCTTAAGCTCTTGCTCTCTTCTTGTCTCTTACCTGTTGCTCTCCTTCTCCTTTTCCCTTCTCCTCTATCTCCATGTGGCCATGGCTGGCCTCCCCTTCTCTGCCTCTCTCTCTCTCTCTCTCTCTCTCTCTCTCTCTCTCTCTCTCTCTCTCTCTCTCTCTCTCTCTCTATCTCTCTCTCTCTCTCTCTGCCTTTCTACAATAAAGCTCTAAAACATGGACCTCTGCTCACTGAGATCCATTGTACTGGACCAATAGAGCAGGCTTCCCTCTAACCTCTCACTGGGAGGCCTTCCCTGAACTCTAGCCAAGACTGACTGCTAGCCAACCAAAAATACCCTCTGAGCTAGCAGCCTGAGTTAGCTAGACTCTCTTGTCCCTGTGATAACCTGCCAGAGCTCTCCAGCTACCTTTGACTTCTCCTTCTGCCCCTGGGCCAAAGTCCATCAGAGGGCATGTGATCAGCTCTTCCTCTACATACAGCGGTGGGTGTCTAGGATGTCTAAAAGTGAGAACCTGTTGTCCCTGGTCCACTGTACACCTCCTGGGAGATTCCATTGTGTCCCACAGCAGTCTTTCTGAACTCTAGTGAGACTTGGGTCTCCCACCCCGTTATTTCCCCATGCATAGCACCCCCACAACACACACACACACACACACACACACACACACACACACACACACACACACACTGTTGCTGCAGTTGTCCTAGTAACTTATATAGAAGCCCAGTGTCTCTACAACATTAAGATATATAAGATGGTTGTTAAAATTGATCTATCATGAGAATACTGATCCTTTAGTGTGGAATAAAGTACAGAAATGTAAAGGTTTTGATTGGTATTTTTTTGATGCCTGCTAAGTCATGTAGCTATTCTAGTTTAAGTTTAAAACACACACACGCAAAAAGAATAAAAAGAATGATATATACTACACAATGTGAAATTATTATATATGATTATTATTTTAGATTATCATAATTATTTCTAAATGAAAAAGTAATGTTTCAATTATTTAAGAAATATAATTTTAAACTTCTGATTGTCATTTAAATTTACCATTGTTTGAGAAACCATAGGCATAAACTATTGCCAAAAAGAAATATAAAATTTTATTAGTCTCTTTGCTACCACTATGATAAAAATACATGAAACGATTGGCCTAAAACGAGGGAAATGTTTGATTTATTTCATACTTTCCTAGCCACTTACTTTGGGGGTGTGATAACTCAAGTCAACTGCCCAAAACAGGGCAGTCCTTGGAAGTGGTAGGTGGTCCTTTTATGGCAGCTGGCAAACACAAAGAGAAATAGGTGCAACTAAACACCAAATCTCTTAAAGAGCATACTTATCATAAGGCTTACCTCTTACATGCCCCATCACTTCAAGAGACAAGTCTTTTGGGAACATTCAAGATGGAAACAATAGCAAAAACATCTCAGAACAATTGTAAAATGAAATATCTGATTAAATATGCAAATGTGCCATTCCATGAACATTGGAAGATAGGTAGATTATATATATATATATGGAGAGAGAGAGAGAGAGAGAGAGAGAGAGAGAGAGAGAGAGAGAGAATAAATATAGACAGAGGATAGTCAGAAAATTCCACACATCATCTAATATCTTCCCTGGCTTTCAGCTATTACCATCATTTTCTTTCCAGAACTGAAATAAATTTACATTCCATTCCAACTGTTAAAAGCATAATTAAGGAGTAACATTTAAAAGAATACTTTCCTGAGATGTAGAAATACTGAATTGCCATGACAGATGAATTTACTCCAAACATGCTACTGAAGTCAGCCAGATAGCCTACACCACAGCATGTGCACCTATTTTGCTATTGATGGATGAATAATAAACCACTCCTAAAAACTTGACAGCTGACAGCAATCTTTTTTGCCATCCCCTGTGATTTAGTAAGTAGACTCTGATATTTCAACAAAAGTATCTTTTCAGTGTGATGTCAGCAGAGCCAGGAGACAAGGGGACAATTGAGCAAAGCTGTGGGTCATAGACTTTCAGACAATTATTTAATTTTGTCTCCATGTGATAGAGACATTAACTGAATGTATAGAATAATTGAAAAAACTTTATTCAGTGTTCAAAAATGGGAAAGTAAGAACATCTATTAGCATGTCAGGTCTCAACTCCAGGGAGTTGGGCGGTTATGGAGACAAGACAGGAATAATGAAGGAAAAACACAGACACATAAAGAGAGAAATATTTAAGCATTTCTCCAGGAAACCACTTCACACCTACTTTTTTTTTAAAACAATCTTTTATTAGATATTTTCTTCATTTACATTTCAAATGCTATCCTGAAAGTTCCCTATACCCCTTCCCCGCCCTGCTCGCTAACCCACCCACTCCTGCTTCCTGGCCCTGGCATTCCCCTGTACTGGGCATATAAAGTTTGCAAGACCAAGGGGCCTCTCTTCCCAATGATCGCCGACTAGGCCATCTTCTGCTACATATGCAGCTAGAGACATGAGCTCTGGGGGTACTGGTTAGTTCATATTGTTTTTCCACTTATAGGGTTTCAGACCCCTTCAGCTCCTTGGGTACTTTCTCTAGCTCCTCCATTGGGGGCCCTGTGTTCCATCCAATAGATGATTGTGAGCATCTATTTCTGTATCACTTACTTTACAGCCTGACATTTCAAGGCATGGTACATTATAGAAATCTTTAACTCAAAAAAAAAAAAAAAATTAAAGCTGCAAAGGATATAGATACCATAGGAAGTAAGAAGTGTTTTAACTTTTTCATATCAATGTTACTCTGACAGATATATGTAGGACTAAATAAAGACAGGTTTTTCAGCAAAGTCAGCCTTGACATCTCTGGAAACCAAATAGGCAACTGCTATCATAATTTGCTCAATATAGATGTTATCCACTGAAAAAAAAATTACTTATAGACTAATGACGCTGTGCCCAGCTGTCTGACTCCCTAATCAGTAGCTTTATAGGAAACAAACAACAAAGGAAGCAAGAGAATGCATTTCAGTTTTTCTTCTGCAGTAATGTAATTTCTTGACTCTATTTCTTAGTTGCTCCTTATGGATTTTGACCAGGTCACTTCTACTTAGCCTCTCTCTTGGTTATATATTGTTCCTCACATGGTAACTGGGTATCATATGGAATACACTCATACTAATGTTGTAAGTGTCACAGTTCTGAGGGGACTTCCCCAATGAAGGTGTTTCAGCTCTTAGGAGAAAAGCGTTCTGGCAGTTGGGAGCCAAGTGATATTACAACGTCATACAATATAACATACTTTACACAGGAGACTTCTTGGGAGAGACACAAGAGAGTGGCTGCCTCTGTTGAGGAGGAAAGCATGAAGAAACTGAGCAAGAGACAGGCGTTATATAGGGTTCCTCAGGGGCGGAAGTTTCCAGAGAAGGGATTGGTGGTATTTCAAGGCAAGCCCAAGAATTGATGGGATTTTGAGCTCAAGGACTGAGAGCATTTGTGGATCAGGGGATAGTCGGTTTTCAGACTCAGATATTGGTGGTGTCTAGTGAGTTTTCAAATCCTTCAGTGGGCTCTAACTTTTTACCCTACAAGTGGTAGCCAGTCCTCTCAATCTTTTAAGTTTTTAGTTTTATGTAATTCGTATGAGTCATTATGCCTACCACATATGTGTCTTGGGTACAGAGTGGCCGGGAGTGGATCTGCTGTTAGAGAAAGTCACCATGTGGGTTCTGGGAAATGAACCAGGTGGCTGGACTGTGGGATCAGCAGTTAAAAGCACTTGCTGTTCTTGCAGAGGACCTGGCTCATTAGTAGTCATTCTACCCTAGAACTGTCGAAACCTCACTCCAAGCACCTTCTGTCAGTTTAAAAAATGTCACAGTAACAGCTCTGATTCAAGAACAGAAATAAAGCAGCTCTTGATGGAAACAGTGGCAAAAGTAAGTTGCAACTCCCTTTAATTCACCACTCAATAAACCACAAAAATGGTGCGAAAGCATGAGGGAGCCGTCATGGGCAGACAAGACAGTGAACAGAATAGCCAGTTTCTATCAAGAATCAGCAGTGAAATGTGGACAGTGAGGTGAGGTGAGGGGAGAAAGCATGAAAAGGATTTAGTTCAAGAAATTGCCTTACATGATCGTAGGAGCTGGTGACTTAGGACAGAAATCCACAAGGCATAGCAGGTTTTCTTTACATAGTGTGATAATGTATTTTGGCCACTGGCCAAGAGTACCTTCACATTTCCCTTGGGCTAAAAGTCAGGCAGGTTTCTCCTTCACTACTGGCCACTGTCATCCTTTTTTATTAAAGCACTTATTTTAGGTAGCTTAATTCTTTCTCTATCCCTTTGAGACACAAATACTTTACAGTCCTAGCAATGTCTTGCTCAAGAACCTGAAAGTCCTTTCACTGAAATGTAATCATGAAAAATATCGGATCCAAGGCCAATGAGATGACACAATTTTTAATGTGAACGTTTAAAGCCAAGGACCCTGAATTTGATCCTCAGAACCCATGCAAGGGTGCAAGGGAAAACAGGCATGACAAAGTTGTCCTCTGGTCTCCATAGTCTGTGGCATATATCCTTCCACACACACAACCATGATAGTAGTATATATTTTAAAAGAATATAGCCACTCTTTCTCTTATCTCTGGGAAACATGTGTCTTGTTTCCATGAATGGAAAATAGCATACACAAATGGTACAAGCATGACAACCAACATCTCCATTAATGTCTTCCAGCACTTTTTCCCTAACTCCTCCAAATTCCTGATTCTAATACTTTGAAAAAGTTCTGCTTTTTAATAAAGAGCTTGATTTATTCAAAACTATGAAAGGCAGAAAATAGTTCCTTCATAGGGATCATATGTTAATGGTGTTTACCTTTTTTGCAATAAAAATGATCAGTTCTATCACTTAATAATTCAGATTGTTCTGCTAATATTAAACAGTCAAATTATATTCCTTTTATACATGCATGCTAATTGTGAAATATATAGGCATAAAAAAGTAAACACTTAAAATCCTAAACTAAGAATACATAATATTTTTAATACTAATATGTTCAAATGAGAAACACAAAGTGAATTGAACAGATTATAGGTGTGTGTGTGTCCTACTTTTTATTTTTGTGAAGTTGAGTTTAGTCTCTGTCTCCTCTTTCAGAAGATCTAAACAAAGACTTCTTGCTCATTTAACCAGTCTTGTACAATATATATTTTTAACTGTAGAGATCAAAGTAACAGATCATCAGGTTGTTGCTTATGTGATGTGTTTTGAGTTTTATTAGAGTATTTAATAAACAGAATTGATGATAATGATTTGTTAACCCTATAATTAGGACATAGTAATTTCTTCAGTGGTCTTCATTGAATGGCTTTTTTTTTTTTTGTACAATGGAATTATACCAATTTAACTAGTTGTAAATTTATCTTCTCTCTAACTTCTGTGAGTAATAGACATTATAAAGCTTATAACATTAGGGTATTCATTCTTTAGCCATGGCCAATCTCCAAATATAAAAGAACCTGTTTTTCCTGACAAAGTCATGCATTCCTTTCTCCCAGTCTATAAAATGAGGGAAAGACTAAAATGCTGACTTGTTTGTATATCTACCTCTTTTGTTTTGGTCAGATACCTCATTTACTGCATGAAGGCATGTTAATTGTTTGAAGGAAATGACTTATGTCCTCTTAAGGCTGAAGACATATAGTAGTAGCTATAATGTCTATCAGATTAAATGATTCTGTTTCTTTAACACTAAAAAGGTACCTGAAAGTCTCCAGGCATTGTCCATTGTCTTAAACATTCAATTACCTTGGCTTCCTGTAGAAGCAGACCTTCAGACAGGTTTTGGGAGTTAAATAATATTGAGTAATAATAATTATTACTTAATTATTACTTAATATCCAAGGCCATCTTGCAAAAGCAGAATTTAGGTTTTGGTTAACTAGACCATGTCAGCTAACACTCATTAACCATTCATATCTCTCTCCTCCATTTCCCAAATATTCCTCTATTTAAATTTAAAGTACATGTCAGTATTTTCTCTCTCAGCTAAAACACTTGTGAAATACATTTCATCTTGTGAAAATGACTACTTTAATTGTATCCCTTTTTTTCTCATTATTTTTACTATTACTTTTGTTTGTATTCTTTGGAAAGGGCAATCCTGGTATGTTGGGACTTATAGAATTGGGCCACTGGCATAGGACTTTAGTTAACTAATATACATGAGTGCACAGCTAAAGACGGGGGAGGGGGGAATCTCAGTGCAGTCTAGAGCCCTTCATCCATGGAGCTCTTATCTATAGTGTGTTGCTATATAAATTTTTTTCTACATTTCTCTTCTCGAATTGCTGATCTTTCAACAAAACAAAACTCAATCTAAGTCTCCTCTCCATCTGTATATGCTTGTGTGAAAATCAGCTCCAGGCAGAAAGCCAGAGTTATAGTAGGACCCCACAGTGTTGTTTTTCCTTTTATCAGGACCACGTTTTCCTTCAAGTTAGTTATTGACTGTCTTAAGTCATTGCTTCAGATTTACTTGCAGCCCAGTGCTTTTCCTTTTTGTATTCTTACAGTGATTGGTCAAATACTATATTCTTTGCTGGGGAGACAGAAGTGACTGTCTTAAAATATTACACACTTAAAGAATGGCAGTTTTATCACAGACACAAAGTGCTCTGCCAAAAAAAAGCTCATTAGAATTCCCAATATCCTTATGTGCTTATGTAAAGTGTCCTCTTGTTTTCATTGAAAAACATACGTTTCCTACATCAGTGCCTAAATACACAGCTGGTCAATTGCTTGAACTGACTTACCATGAACTAGAATGGCATGCAAATATTTTTATGAATTTCACTCAAAGACATGATGTGTACTTTGGAGATTATGTTTAGGCTGATGGTGCATGAAGTATTTTAAAAATATTTGTCTGTTTATGGGCAATTTTTAGCTGTCTTTCAGATTCCAGAATTAAACAAATAATGTAAGAATGCAAATTGAATCACTGTAAAATTTTCACAGAGAGGGTATTAAACCTCTGAACACATCAAACGAAAGACTCTTTCATTCCCTTACATTTACATTTCCTGACCTCAAATCCATTCCCATTGTCTATTGAACTGCCAAATCCTGTAGCTCAAAGAGAAAAATTGCACTGGGCCTGCAATTTACACCTGACAACCTAGAAGAAAGAGAAAAGTTACTATGTGAGGAGAGCACTTCCTTAGTTCTTTCTGGTAAGGCTACTGTAACCAGCAAACATGAAAAGCATAGTTTTTCCAACTTCCTACTATCTTCTTACTACTAGACCCAGGACTAGTATCACCACGCATTCTCTTTGAGACCATTTGGGGGTTACAAACATGGGTAACATCGACCCTGAGATTAGTTTATGTGGTCATGAATGAATCATATAGATGTAATTATATTAATAATTGAATTTATGTTGAGACAATAAAAATAAGACCAGATGATTCGTTTACTTTTGACTTTTACTCTTTCTCTTCTTTCTTTAATGATATCTTTATTCCATGAGAATTTTGTAATAGTGTGCAACACATTTTTGTCATATCTATAACTTCCCCTTAACTCTCCCAGATCCCTAACACTGTATCCCCATCTCAACTTCTTATCTTCATCTTCTCTTTGTTTTCTAATCAGTGAGTAGAATTGGTGCTGCCATAATCACATGAGTGTGGAGCTACCCAATGGATCAAGCTACCAGTGGCCACAAACCCAAGGAAAAACAACTCTCTTCCCTTGTACCCATCAGTGGTCTGCAGCTCTTCATCTAAAAATGTTTCAGGAAGAAGCATTATACGATCCATGATAAAATTTGGACTAGCTTTATCTTGTGCAGGTCTTTTGTATATAAACACAGTTGCTGTGCATTCAGAAGTTTGACAACCATGTCACAAGCTGAAGACATACTTCTTTGTGTTATTCTCCACACTCTAGCTCTTACAGCTTTTCCACCTCCCCTTCTATAGTCTTCCCTGGGCCTCGGAGTTGATGTGCATCCCTATCAAGGCTGAGCATCCATTCACCAACTCTCAGCTCTTTGATCAGTGATGATTTTCTACATTAACTTCTCCTTCCCATTGAAAATGTAGCTTCTCTCACCAAAGCTAAGAACATTACAAATCTATAGCTATAAACATAAATACTTAGAAGGCTGAGTGATGACATGACATAAGTTTAGTCAAACAATGCCTGTGTGACCATCTCTACCTCCAGAAATCTTCAGCTGATGTGGGCCCATGAGGGAAAAATGGATCAGAGACTGCAGGACAGGGGGGTTGGAAGGCTAATGAATACATATGGTAATGATGACATACTAGGACCATCTTTAGGGAGACAGATCAAATTTACTTGTGACTCTAGTGTTATATAGCTTTGGTGACAGGTAGGATGAGGAGAGTGGAATATCTAAGATGGGTAAAGGTCATTGGCTGACGGCATAAGGTACCAATATATCTCATTAGCATTGAGGCATTCCAGAAATCTCAGGGGCCTTAAGCTGTATGGGTTCTATTCAGAAGAAAGGAAGTTGAACCTGTAATTTTACATTCTGCAGAAGTAGAGGTGTGTATAAGTTAAAGTCAGAGAAGGAGAAGCCCTGCTAGTAAAGGGAAGCCTCCATTTTGCCCCAAGGTTAGACAGGTATTTGGACAATGGATGACTTCCACCTAGTTGGCAGGGCTTTCCCTGAAGGTTCCCTGATTAGGCCTCTGAGATTTTTCCTGGGAATACATGATCAGAAATGAAATTTCCTCATGTGCACAACTCTCAAATCTAATAAAGTAATTGGCTATTCTTATAATACTGATAACACTATTATACTAATGGACATATCTTACCTGGCAGGCAGTTTAGCAGCCAAGATCCAATTCTAAATACAACCATTGATTTCTTTATTCCTCAGCAGCCTAAACATCTTCTGGCCCAAGCCATCAGGGAGGAATTTTGCTGATCATTTTAAGACTGATCTATGTCTTATGACCAAAGCATTTGATGTCCTCAGCAATGGAGTCTTTTCACTAGCTACAGTAGGCAGAGTTGACTGAGCCATTTAAAAGAGACATTCAATTTCTCTGAGATTAGATGTCCCTATCATACCAAAAGAGTTTGGCAACTCTAAGTGAATATGTGAGACTAAATCCTTACAGAACTGTGAAAGAGAGCTGATGCCTAAGGTTTGCCCCTGGATGAAAGCCATCAAGTTAACATGAACATCACATCTCCTACCTCCAAGAAACTGAGTTTTGAGGCTAGAAATAATCTTCAGAACAGAACGCTGTCTCCCTCAGACCTTTAATTTTATTTTTTGTGAGGCTGTAACTTGTATGGACATCTGACTCAGAATCCATGAAATGACACAAATATTCTTTTAAATTATTGTCATGGTATTGAATGTGAAACTGCTCCCCTAGTCTTATGTACTGGATTTGGTAGTCACCACATAAAGGAAGCCTTGAGGTAAGGTCTTGATGAATAGAGTGGATCCCTAAGGACAGAACTTCAAGTTTCCTAGTTAGCTGCACTTTCTGTTTGTTCTCTGCATCCTGGTTGTAGATACAATGTGACCTGTCCCATGTTCCTGCCACTGTCTTTCACACCATGATGGATTTCATCCCTTCAAAGTATAAGCCAAATTATTTCTTCCCTTATATTGCTCTGGGTCAGGTAGTCTTTCATGTGGTGATTTCTAGCACATATGCTCTAGCTGCGAGTACAGCACAATTTCTGCTAGAGGGAAGATCTCAGCCTAAGCTGCCAGCCATGCCATCTACCTCAGTGCAGTCTCAGGATCTCACTGTTCTTGTATTTATCAACATTCTACAACTAAAGAGTTAATATTGGATCAACAGTGCCTCAGAAACCAGCCTTATTAATATGATAGCTTCCCTTCTGACAAATCTGTGATCAGTCACACCCCTTATGAAATATCTCTTAATGATTGTATTGTATTATATTGTATTGTATGCTTCAAAGACATAAAAATGGCATGGAAAACAACACTAAAATGTGCCTCTCTTTAGGCTTACCAATGACAAAATATTCTATTTTTGTAGAAGAGACAAAAATAGAATATCAAGTTAAAGATGAACTTTGGTAGTGATCAATAGCAATAAGGAGAAAGATAAAGTCCTAAGAACAGAAATGTGTGATTCATGACTAGAGTTTGCTTTTACCATAAGGTGTTTTGCTTTGTTTTGTTGTATTACCTTCTGGGATTTTTGGCTCATGATGATGACAGTGGTTGTGGTGGTGGTGGTGATGTTGGTGATGATTGTAAAGATGCTGAGGCGAAGGATGACACTGATGATGACAACACTATAACAGTAACCAGGATAAGTACACATCTGTCATGTTTCCCATTGCCAAGTATGAAGACAATCCCTTATGATACACTATTGTATGCATATTATTCTATTCATTGACCCTATAATATGAGTTATTTTGACATGTTCTGTACACATTATATTAGCATAAAACTAAAGTATACAATCTAATAGGTGAGACTGAACATATTAAAATTACTATGGCATGATTCCTGGGTAAGCAAGCTGGCAGGAATTTATTGGCAGGGGTAGAAGATCTGAACAGTGAAATTTCAGCTGGGATCTAAAGACTTATATAGAATCAACCACAAAACATCTGTGAGAGGCACAATCAGAAAGGGAAGCTAAATCAGTTTATATGAGAATACTGAGGACCTTGTAAAGACTAAAACTCTTTAAGTGATAGAAGAATACTTTGATGGATTTTGAGTAGACAAGTTATGGCATGACTTTATTTATGACAAAAATGTCACTGTGGTCTGTGCTACATTTAACCTTTAGCAACTAACCATCCTTGAGCAATGTCAGGAGCTATTTTTTATATGATCTTCAAGTGAACCAATTCTAGCTTTCACTATGCTATCTAGTTCATCCCTGACTCAACGTTAAGGAATGTTAAGGCAATTCTTATGATTTAGTCCTTGCTGTATTTCTACACATGTTAATGAGGTATCTTTGTAGTTAATCCTTTTGTTTGTAATTATTAGAGAAGCTGGAGAGCCCATGGAACCTTGTGTCATCAGTGGTAAAAGATGAAATAGACTGGGATAGCCACATAAACCTAAAAACAAATATCACTGTTTTTTGTTTATCTACTACTTATAAACCTATGCCAATTGTGCAGCGCTTGGGTGGTGTCTTAGTTTTGATTAAGATCTAAATCGCTCAAACGTTTCTAACACTGGATAGCACATGACTTAAAGGGGTTTGCATTTGAGAAACAGCTTTAGCTTTGTGATATGATGACAGTTGGGGGCTGTGTGTGTTCTTGATGCATTGTTAGCCTGGAGCAGAACCTAGAAGGTTCTCTTTTGCTTTTACAATGCATGCTGAGGTCAGCACACAGAAACAGCTGCTTAATGACCAGGGTTCACCAGTGTAGATTCTCTAGCTATATTTCGGATTTTGTTTCTATAACATTTCATCCTTCATAAACCTATTTCTTGGCCTGTGTTTTTATTGCATGATGATATTCAAGATATTTATAATTATAATATGCTAATAATAGCTAATGTATGTATTCGTTCAGTGTTTTCTATGCTGGCTGCTTAATATAGGCTACTAAAAGGAAGGAGCTAGAGAAAGTAGCCAAGGAGCTGAAGGGGTCTTCAACCCTCTAGGTGGAAGAATAACATGAACTAACTAGTACCCCCTGAGCTCATGTCTCTAGCTGCATATATAGAAGAAGATGGCCTAGTTGGCCATCATTGGATCATTGGGAAGAGAGGCCCCTTGGTCATGCAGACTTTATATGCCCCAGTTCAGGGGAACGCCAGAGCCAAGATGTGGGAGCGGGTGGGTAGGGGAGCAGGGCCAGGAGGGGGGAGAGTATAAGGAACTTGCTGGATAACACTTGAAATGTAAATGAAGAAAATATCTAATAAAAGTTGGAAAAAAAAGGAAAATATCTAAAAGCAATCAGTCAGATGAACCTTAGACTCAAGTATAACACTCAGCCTACTTTTCAGAGAAAAAAAAAAAAAAAAACACAAAAAACACAGCTCTATAGGTTATTCAACTCATGCAATCCAGACTCCAAGGCTACACATCGAGTGGATTTGAACTGAGGATAGATTTATGTACTCTTTTGTTTTGTTTTGTTTTGTTTGTTTTGTTTTTTTTGAGACAGTTTTCTCTGAGTAGCCCTTGCTGTCCCGGAACTCACTTTGTAGACCAGGTTGGCCTTGAACTCAGTAGTTTTGAGTGGTCTTATTTAAACTCTAACTGTTGGTTTAACTTGAACACTCACGGACTGTGTGATAATAATCCCAGGTCCACGTCACCCTAGCCAAGTCGTCCTAGTATGACATCCTTGAGTAACATAGGCTTATCTGTGATTTTTTTCTCACTCTCCTGTTTTGGCAACACATGACAAGGTCAGCATACAGAAACAGCTGCTTCCTGCCCAGGGTTCACCAGCTTAGAAAATCTTTGAGATTGTTTCCTTATTGGAAGCCTCCTAGATGGTGAGACATGGATCAAATGAACACTACATTAGGAAACATTTATAGCATATAGAAACAATTCTTTTCATTTATTTTGGAGATGACAGAAAACTTTTGTAGAGGGCAGAGATGTATAATGCTTAATTCAAACTGGTATTTAATGCTATTAGACATGTAATTCCAACCAGATTTTCTTTAAAACAGCCTTAGGAATAGTTACAGAAAGTCATATGAAATGAAATTTATCTTATTGCATAATACTATTTGTAACTTTCCTAATCAGAAGTACTATTTTTATTTCTCATCCAAGAGATCCAAGTGTCTTTCAAATGGTGTGTCTCTGATCGTGATACTAAAATCAACGTTTATGTTATATAGTGTATGGGTTTGACTAGCACTTGTACTGATGTAAAAAGCGTAATACAGAGGAAATCAAGAGTCACGTTTCACAGATGGCTTGAGTCTTTCTGTGGTGTATCTACCTCTAATCTGCTCTGCTAAATTGCCCTTCTTTATGTTCTGTGATTGTTTGTTTATCGGGTTGACATTGAATAGTGCATATGGAGTAGAATGGCAATGTATGCTCCTTAAACAGCTTGTGGCTAATCTTCTAATAGATACAGTATAGAACACAATAAGATAGAAATGGGTTTTGAAGTAGATGTATTCAGACACCTTCTATGCCAGAGATTATATATTATGTATATGAGTAATTGTAGTGACCCCATTGATGATAATTCTTGAGACTCTATTGTGTCCTCCAAGTACAATGAAACAGACACTTTGAAGCTGAACTTTTCTAGTATAGTTTTGTATTCTTAGGTTTGTGCACATAAGGATGAACAGAGAGGGCTAGGGCTGTCCCATCCTATGAACTTCTTTTTTAAATCACTGGAAATTTCAATGATATCTTAGAATTTGCAAATGAGTTTAAAGTACATTAAGTGCTAACTATAAAATAATTTTGAAAGATAACTATTTCATAACTAATGTCAATAAAAATTTTGAATTTTTTCCTATGAGTCTATTCAAAGCCCTCTCCCTAAATTCTATGAACTGAGCTTATTTTGGAATGAATTTGTTATATTGTTTTATTTCTTAAAGCATAAAAATAGCTATATTAAAAAGATGGTAAATAGACCACAAATGGAAAGGATTTGCAATGTTTTTTGTTTTGCTTCTATTTGGGTGAGCAAACAAATTGTCAAAGATATTCCAAGTCAAGTATATATTACAGAGACATTGTTAATTAGCTATTTTTAAAGGTTAATATCTTGAAAATTGTCATTCAAGCAAAGAAATAATACATGATAGCATAGATAAAATATTCTCTGGTCCACATTAATATATTGTGTATGGTAGCTGGTTTGAATGTCAACATGCCACAATTTAGTAACACTTAAATAAAGAGTTAAACAGCTCTTGTTCTGATGTCTTCAATTGATATAGAAAGGTCTTCACTTGGTATGCATGACGTCTTCTGATAACAGTCTATATGGAGGAGTGTAGCAGAGAACCATGGCTTTTGGTGTCTCAGTCTCCCCAGCCCTAATCCCTGTGATTGAGTTTGTCTGCCTGTTGCTACTGCAGCTGAGTTCTTCACTGGTTTGGGACCCAGTGGTTTCAGGCTTCCATTGTTGACTATGGGCTGTCTACTCTCCAGGAACTCTTTGTGATTGTAGAGACATTCAGCCTCATGAACCAAACAGCTACTAGGTTCTCAGACATCTCAAGTGTGAGAAAGCCACTGTGGAACCACACTGCCTGCTACAGAGCCAGCCTCAAGGACTGAGTATGTATCTACAATTCATCCTTTCAAATGTGAGACAGCTCTTGTTCCTTTTTCAACATACACTGATTTAGCAAATTCCTTAAACACACCTACACACACAAGTTCTGTTTCTCTTGAAAACGCTGATTAATTATATTCATCAGGTCATCAAGTTACAACATATGTAAATTAAACACAATTAAACTGTAATTCATCATAGTACCACAGAAGTAACATTTTTTGTTTGTTTGATTCAAACGCTGTTTGGTTCAGTTTTACAGTTTCATCAATGTGGACATGGCATTTAAATAACTGTCTTTTTCTTGAATAATATTGATTTGAAGGTATATAGTCACTTGATAATGAATTTGTCTATTTGTATATATAAATATATATGTAAAAGTTACTATTTATCATTTATTAAAGTAAATAATAGTGGCATTTTTTATGCAACAATTTAAGTTCTCTAAGAAAGTTGATACATAAAATGTGTTAACTATTTTGTAGAATGTGGCCCTTTGGGGATGATTTTTGTATAAAAAGAAGAAGTCTAGCTAAGTAAAATTATAGTAAAAGAGAAAATAGAACATGTTTTCAACTCTTTTGTGAACCATTTTCTTCTTGTGAAAATTGTAGCTTGAGTGTCAAGAGAGTTTTATCAGTTTTTATAGTTTGTATTCACTTTATTATATTTATTTTCACTGAAGCCCTTGATACCATTACACATTGTACTCATTTCCAGTAATATAATTACTCCTTAAAGTATGAAATTAATCAGTTCAGTGGTGGATTGGAATTGTTCACCTTTTCATTGTTGATGTAGGAACCAACACTCCATATGGACAAAGAAATTCTGTTTGAAGATGGGTGAAGGTGTTCTGGAGACAAGAAAGCAAATCTCTATTTTCCTTGATGCCATGAATGTGTCTGTATAAATAAACTAGACTAAAATGACCATCATCAGAGATATGAAGGGAAATACAATCTTCCAAATTTCAGTGGACATTTTTGAAGAGCTAGGTGTAAGATTAGGTGTCTGCAAAAATTCACAACACTGACTGAAACGTGGACGTGGGATTTAACATTACCATAGGTTAAACTGATCTATTATATACTAATCAAGGGATTTCAAAATCTCTGAACATAATGAGTAAGACAATGTGAGCCTCTGTTTTATGGATACTATGCTCTTGTATGTGCATCAGGATTATAGAGTTGTATCCGTCTTCATAGAATTCACATGGAGGATGGGAATAAATAAAGATAGAATTTGTCAAGGGGCTATATGAACAAAGTAACATAGACTAATACAAGTGCAGGAAGCAAGGATTTAATAAATAAATTACTTAAATTTAGCAATTATATAATTAAAATATTAATATGTTAGAAAAGATACTAAGATATCACAAGAGTATGGGACCAGATTAAAATAGGAAGTCTTATCGATCTCTGGAGGAATGTATTACACGTAAGAAATAACTAGTAGATACCCTATGGGAAGAAGAGATGTGGTGCATACAAATTGAAAGATATCAAGGAGAATCTAGTAAAGAGGGTGAGAAAGAGGTGATGGTCAGAAGACAATAGGTGAGGAGGTGGCATCCCACACAGAGTCCAGAGCCATGATGAGAATGATAGTAGAAGCTTGAAGCCACCTAATGATCTTGTTTAGAGCACTAGCACAGTCTGGCTTAGGAAATAGCCCTGCTTGCTGTGCTTTAAAGGGCAGCAAGAGAGAAAGAGCAAGGAGGGAATGGAGCGAATGAAAATGACTGGACAAAATTGTTATGATGGAGTCACGAACGTTGGGAAATGTTATATTAAAATACCTTAAGAACCCCTAAACATAAGAGAAGTCTGAAGTTCAGTAACCATGAACAACTCCATATATTCATATAGACTAGCTATAATCAAGAAATGCAGTAACATCATAGGATAAATGTAGATAAATAAAACGTCTCAGAAGTGGCTTCAAAGCATTACATCAGTTGTCATTTGATAAGGTAGACGAAGCTAACAAAGGCTTTGAAAAGAAGATGGTTAGTGAAGGAGCAATACATAGGGGAAAGTCCAGAAGATTAAGGAAGTTGTTCTTCTAAGGAACAATCAAATCAAATTAATTCAATTAAAATTCTATCAATACACAAACAATAGCAACTGATTATGACAATGGCAGTGTGTTTGTATGACCTTCATTCTTACATTCTTGTTGCTTTACTAAAATGTCAGACAGAATGACTTATTGGAAAAAGTATGTACTTTGGGGTCATGGTTTCAGATGGATTTTGTTCGTCATAACGGGGAAGGCATGGATGACATAACTCATTGCAGTCATAATTAATGGCAAATAGACAGTAATAGTGAATACACACACAGTATATAAAAAACAAAGACCAAAACTAGAGGCAGATAATATGTCTAAAAGCAGTGATTCAGCTCTGCCAGCTTGGCTCCAGATTGTAGATTCCAGAGTTTCCCTAAGTGATGCCACCAGATAAGAAGATGTATTCAAAGGTGACCCTTTGAGGAGACTTCAAACTGAAACTAGAGTGTTGTGCCTTTGAACCACAAAGACTCATGACCATTTAATAAGGCAAAATACATTCAGTCTGAGTTCAAGAGTACTGTGACCCTGTTTCAAACACTGTTCAAAAGTCTGAAGGCCTTAGTCTTTTCTGAGACTAAGGGCAAACTCTTTACTGTGAAACCTTTGAAATAAAAAGCCAAGTTGCATACTTCCAATGTACAATGGCCTAGAGGAATCATCCCAAAAGAAGGGATTAAAGGGTAGCAAGAAAAAATTGGCAAAATAAAGATCAAAACCCAGAAGGGCAAACATTAAATCCTGAAGCTTCGTATCTATCATCCAGCAGAAAGATTCAATCCTGATGATAATTTTCTATACTAGTTATTTACCACATTATAATAACTAAATGCCTAAAAAAGCAATAGCAAGATAAAGAGACTTATTTTGGCTCAGAGTTTCAGAGGGATAGTAGTCTACCATGTCTGTGAAGGCCTTATGACAGAAATAGAATTACCTATGGATACAAGAGGTCTGGTCTTCACATAGCAATGGATAGGACACTCAGAACATACACTGAAACCTGCAGTACTTGTAATTTTAAAGTTTGCACTCTGGGTGTGTGGGGGGTACATGCCTTTATTTCCAAAACTCAATAAACAAAAATAGGCAGATCTCTGCAATCAAGGCCAGCCTGATCTATAGAGTGAGTTACAGCAAGAGCTAAAAACAATAATCAAAACAAAACAAAAAAAACCCATCTTATCTCAAACAAGCAAATAACAAACGCCTTCCCCAAATATGCTGTGCTGCAAAAGCATCTCCTTTAGGAATGGAGAGATGATTTCATGGTTAAGAGCACTGTCTGCTCTTCCACAGGCTCTCAGTTTAATTCCCAGAAACCACTTAGTGACTCACAACCCTCTATAATGTCATCTAATGCCCTCTTCTTGCATATAGGCTTACATGCAGATAGAGCACTCATATCTAAAATTAATTAATTAATTAATTAATTAATTAATTATCTAGTGACTGAGACATTTGCAACACCTGTACTCCATCTTTCAAAGTCCACACAACCTTGCAAAGACTATAATCAGGTAAAGAACAAGTGTTTAAACATGGGAATCATCTGAGACATTAAAGAGTCAACCATGACAGTGCGGATGCTTGTGAACACTGAGGAGAGACATTTTTTTCCCTATAAATCACAAAAAGGAAAGTACTATGGAGATGAAAAGAAAGAACTAGAGAGAAGGCTTGCCAAACTTTTCAGGGAATTTTTCTACAAATGAAGGAATAGAAAATAACAGTACTGTAGGAAAGCATGTGCATTACAGAGGTTTTTCTCTTCCGTTGTGCTTTTGAATCAGATACCATTGTGAATCATGCATAAGAACATGCATACAAAGCACACAGAATAGAAAATCCTAGGGTGGTTTCTAAATGGCAGTAGATTAGATTCCTTCCACTGACCTTTCTTTATTTTTATATGCTGGTCTCAGAATAACTGGGCCGTGTGATAGGCATGCTGCCCTGATAGAAGGAGTGCTGTTCACAGTGGCATGTCCCACCTAGGCAAAGTAACATCCCAAGATGAGTGAACTTTTTAGAATAGCTCAGATTTTGTTCCTCCATCCCCTGAAGTAAGATATCCTTTAAACCTTTACCCAACAACCTCTGCTTCCTTTGAGGTGTATAACTTCGGGTAGACTCCCTGTTGGTGTTTGTCTTCTCAGTGCAAGAGTAGCAAATATAGTTAAGAGTTATCTGTCCTGGGCTCCTTTCCTGAGCCATCACCATGAGGGGTGGGGGAAGCTCATAATAGATGGCATTTTTCTTTTGTCCCTTTCTATCTATTTATAAGTAGTATATTTATATTTAATTCATTGTATCTGAGTACTGCCTTAGTTAATGTTTCTATCACTGTGATAAAACACATGATCATAAATGACTTAGGCATATCTGGCTTATGATTCCCCACCACTGGTCATCACTGAAGGAATTCGTGGCAGAAATACGAACAGAGCAGGAACTTGGAGGCAGGAGCGAGTGCGGAGGTCAGGAGGGTGCTGCTCACTGGCTTGCTTCACATGGCTTTCTTATCCTGCTTATCTTTAGAATTCAAGACCACCAGACTTGGGATAGCACCATCTATAATGCATTGGCTTTCCCCCCACCAATCACTAATTATAAAAAATGCCCTAAAGGCTTGTCTATGCCCTGATCTTATGGAAGCTTTTTTCTCTTCTCTTCTCTTCTCTTCTCTTCTCTTCTCTTCTCTTCTCTTCTCTTCTCTTCTCTTCTCTTCTCTTCTCTTCTCTTCTCTTCTCTTCTCTTCTCTTCTCCTTTCCTCTCCTCTCTTCTCTTCTCTTCTCTTCTCTTCTCTTCTCTTCTTTCTTCCTTTCCTTTCTTTTCTTTTCTCTTCCCTTCTTTTCTTTTCCTCTCTCTAAATATTATTTTCTTTTCTTACTCTTTTCTCATACATTACATCTCTACTGAAGCCTCCTCTCTCCTACCAGAACCTCTCCATAAGATCCACTACTCTTGCTTTCCCTTAAGGAAAAATCAGGCCTCCCAGTGATTATCAACCAAACATGTCATAACAAAATGCAACAAAATGAGGCATAAACACTCAGATCAAAGCTGGACAAGGCAAATCAGTAGAATAAGAAGGGTTCCATGAGCTGGGAAAGAGTCAGAAACACTCCCACACTCACTGTAAATCCCAACAAAAGGTTCAAGCTGGAAAACATGCAGGCTCTGTGGTTTGCATGACGATTTCTTAAGTGAGGATCCCACCTCTCAGATGACTTTAGCTTGTGTCAACTTGACATAAATTACCCAGCACAGGACTATTCTATCTCAATGCACTCATATATGCTTGAAAATAATATACAGTGAGCCTGATCCATAATAATATCATAAAATGATTTTATTATTCAATGCATATTTTTTCTATACCTGCAGGGGAAAAATTTGTTTCTCTTCATTCCCTCTCAATTTTTATCCTAAGAAGTTCAAGAACTACCAAGGTCCTTAGAAGACATAAAGACTACCTTGATTTGACATGGATTGAAGTTGGAAGGGTTGGAACAGTATGTGTTGATATTCCAAACTCATGAATTATCAGATACCCTAAAGTCTGTAAGTGTCTATCTATATACATTCAACATGGCTGTTTTTGATACTGTTACCAACACTACCACTAACAACAACAAATAACAATAACAACAACTAACACAACAATGCCCCGCCCAATTGCTGCTTCATAAGCTATCACTTATCTGGATTTTATTATCATTATTGCAGGCTTTTCTACATCACTGATTTACCTAAATTTGTAACTCGTTGGGCTTCCTTAACATTTTGAAAGGCTTCTCCATTCATGAACTGTCTAGTATTATATTGTACACTTACCATTAAGCTATTCTATGAACAATTATTTGATATTATTCACTAATATCAAAATCCTACCTCTAATTTATCAGCATGTCCTTGAAATCCAATACCAAAAAACACCCTCAAAACATTATAATTCTGACTCCTTCCTATTAATTCCAACTGTTTCTACCATTACCTTTCTCCAAAAAAATGTAGAAATAAGCTCTGTAAAAGGAATTAATTTTGTTAACAAATATCTGATTCCTTTTGGGGAATAAAACCAAACCTTTCTCGTCTTTTACCATGTGATATTCACTGTGGCCATTTAGCTTGTTTTAGCCAATAAAACATCAAGATATTATTTAGTTTTCATTCCTATGAGGCCAGGTAACCACTGTTGTTGACAACAGATGTATCTGTTTTATTCTTCAGCAATTGTAGACATACTTGTTAACAGAGAAGCCAATTGTTCACAAAACTCCAATTGTTCTCCTCAAAATATACTGTATTCCTATCATAACTTGACTAAATCAAAAGATATTATAGATTCCCATAAGGAGATGACACGTGAAATTTTGGTCTCTGCCTAGTGATCTGAAGCTATTTAATCGTATGAGCAGATCACTTATTCTTAATTCTAGCTACAATTGGCTTGTTTAATTCAAAATATATGTGTCTATAATGCTCATAATGGAGGGAAAATTTAAGACACACATACACACATACACACACACACACACACACACACACACACACACACACACACACAAATATCTATCTGGTCAAGTGCTCAACATGAATAAAACCATAAAAAAAAAAGATGGAAAAGAAATTAAAGGGCTTGTTTTATACCCTTGCAGTTCTAGTAAGTGAGAGAACATAAATTAAGAAGTTTAGTCTAAAAGTCATGAATAAAGACTCAGTGTCCTTGGGATAATATAACTTGTAAAACAGGTTATTATAAAGTAGGAAAAGTGAATATTTCCTCTTCAGTGTTTCTCCTCTTCATCAGTACCTGCTCAGAAAATTGCTAGCAATACTAAGGGACAAAATAATGGCCATGATGGCGGTGACAAGTGTGGGTACAATGAGCAGTTATACCTTCTGAACACTCATATTAAACAAGCCATGAGAATAAGATTTTAGTCTTCTACTCAAAGCATTCATTAAATAATATTCCTTTATAATATATTTATTCAAACCTCTTATAAAAATGAAGCATGCAGCTACTCTAAGGTTATGGATTATCAAAAGCCATAGTTATTACAAATTTGATTAAAAATCCATGTGGTCTTTTAGAGTTACAAATTGGTCACCTTCATTCTGTAAAATAAACTGGTAGCCTTCACTGAACATGGTAGAAGAGTGGATTTAGTAGCATGTTTGGGAAGCTCGCAACTTCCTACAACTACAGGTCCACAGAACCCACAGTTTCTTCTCACCTCCATAGGAACTGCCCACAAATGCACTTGCTGCCATGCTGCCATGCTGTCACACAAGCACGTGGGTACACATGCTTACACATACACACACACACACACACACACACACACACACACACACACACACAGAGTAAAAATAAATTCATATATATTTTAAAAGAATATGTGGGTTTTGAAAAGAGAAAATGAATATAAAACACATCAAAGAGGAAAAAATTATTAATGTCTGCATTTTAAATTTTAAGCCTAATAATTTTTAAAGTAAATTTGATTACATGTATAAAGTAATGTTTCATTATGGTATTGTCACATATGTATATCAACCACAATCCTTCCCCAAATCACAATCCTTTCCCACAATCATCTCCCAAATGATTTTCTCTGGTTTCTTCTCTCAAGATATAGCATTTTTATCCCTGAAACAATTTCCATTCTACTATCATGAGCAATGTGTCTACAAATGCAATAAATTATATGGCATATGATAGAAAACATTTGGCATTTGTCTTTCAAATCTGGCTTATTTTGCTGAACAGGGTGTTGTAAAATTCCATCCATTTCCTGCAAATGGCATTGTTTTCATGTATGACTAAAGATTTGGATAGGAGCCATGTTTACTTTACACATAGTATGTTGATAGGCATCAAAGCTGTTTTTATATACAGCCATTGTGAGCTGTCACAATGATCATTGATGCGCAGCTTTCATTCTCTGATGTCAGTATTCTCAGGTATGTACCCAAAAGTGGCATTGTTAGATCTACAGTACTTCTATTTTCAGTTATGAGTTTTGTCTTTTGTTTTTTTTTTGTTTGTTGTTTTTTTCTTTTTTGTTTTTGTTATAATAGACATTCTGACTGTATTGAAGTGGGATGATATCAAAGAAGTTTAGATTTTCACTTCTGCAAAAGCTATGAATGTTGAATAATTTTTTCAAATATTTATTTGCTCCATGTAGTTCTTTTGAAACTGCTTGTGCTATTTATTGATTAGATTGTTTTTCAGTGTTTAGTTTTTTACAGTTATTTATAAATTCTATACATTAATTCCTGAGACACATGGTTGTCAAGAATTTCTCCCAACCTGTGACTATCTGTTTGCTTTCCTGTTTAGAACCATTTAAATTTTATCCAATCACATTAACCAGTGTGTGTTTTTATTATCTGGGCAACTGGTGTCAGAATCATAAAGCCTTGGCTTATGCATGAACATTGGCATGCTTCCCGTTATCAGTTTTGTAGCTTAAGGTCTTACATGAAAGCCTTTGATCCACTTGTAATTGATTTTATGAGAAATAGGGATGTAATTTCACTCTTCTATTGGTAGACATCCAGTTCTCCCTGCATCATTGATAAAGAGGCTTTTTTCTCCAATACGTTTTGCGTTTGTTCAGCATCAGGTGGTTATCCATGTAAGAGTCTTGATCCTTAGTTCCATTGTGTGTATCTATGTGTTTGCATGCTTGCATGCTTGCTTGCTTGCTTGTGTACCCACGTGCACATGCCCGCTAGAGTGTGTGTGTGTGTGGGGGGGGGGGCGTGTGCACGAGCGCGATTGTGGGTGAGTGTGTGTGTTTGTTTGTTTGTTTGTTTGGTTTGGTTTTTCGAGACAGGGTTTGTCTGTGTAGCCCTGGCTTTCTTGGAACTCACTTTGTAGAGCAGGCTGGGCTCGAACTCAGAAATCTGCCTGCCCTGCCTCTGCCTCCCAAATGCTGGGATTAAAGGCGTGTGCCACCACGCCCGGCTTTTTTTTTTTTTTTTCCTTTTAAGAAACTGAACTACAATGTGGAATCACGTGCTGTAGAATTTCAAGAAGTGTACTTTCTGTTCGAGATGATTTCAGTTTTTATTTGGGGGGAATGTTTTCTGCTTCTTCCATGTAAATTTTAGTCATTTTTTTTTATTTAGAGAAAAATTCCATTAGTATTTTAATGGGAACTACATTAAGTATGTAGATAACCTTCAATAATAGTCATTTTTGCAATATTAATTTGAAAAAAAATTTTTTTCTCTTTATTAGATATTTTCTTCATTTACATTTCACATGTTATTCAGAAATTTTCCCTTACCCTCCCGCGTCCCCGCCCTGCTCCCCTACCCACCCCCTCCCACGTAATGGCCCTGGCATTCTCCTGTTCTGGGGCATATAGAGTCTGTATGACCAAGGGGCCTCTCCTCCCAATGATGGCCAACTCAGCCATCTCCTTCCATATATGCAGCTAGAGACATGAGCGCTGGGGGG
>LR749614.1:1187735-1256320 GCA_902729485.2 Mus minutoides | reverse complement strand
GTTTAGTAAGTTGTATCTTGGGTAGTCTAGGCTTCTGGGCTAGTATCCACATATCAGTGAGTACATGTTATGTGAGTTCTTTTGTGATTGGGTTACCTCACTCAGGATGACACCCTCCAGATCCATCCATTTGCCTAGGAATTTCATATATTCATTGTTTCTAATAGCTGAGTAGTACTCCATTGTGTATATGTACCAAATTTTTTGTATCCATTCCTCTGTTGAGGGATATCTGGGTTCTTTCCAGCTTCTGGCTATTATGAATAAGGCTGCTATGAACATAGTGGAACATGTGTCCTTATAACCAGATGGAAACTCTTCTGGATATATGCCAAGTAAATTACAGGAGAGCTTTCCATTTCCTACAATTTGTTGTCTACAATTTTGGGGTGAATTAAAATTTTCACTATAGAGGTCTTAGGCTTTCTTGATTAAATTTATTCCAATTTTTGTTCATTTATCCTTTAGCGTTTATGTACTTACTTATTTGTTCATTTATTTATCTATCAAGAATTGGGTGTGTAGATCAAAGTACATCACGCTTAGTCAGTTCTCTCTATTTACCATGTGGGCTTCGTTCGTGGAAAGCAGGCTGCCTGACTTGGCTGCAAGTGCTTTCAGTGACTGAACCCATTGGTTATTTATGAAGACAATGCAAATATGAGTGTTGTGCCAATTTCGTTTACTCTATGGTTGATCACTGGCACATAGGAAACATTCTGTTATAATGATTTTAGTGCCTGGCTACTTGCTGAAAGTCTTTGTCACATCTTTGAATTTTGTGGTGGAGCTCTTATGGTGTCATAAGTGTATCATATCCACAGCAAGTAGTGTTGACTTGGCTTCTTTTCCTTTTGGCAAGCTCTTCCTATACTTTACTTATTATTCTAGCCAACAATTCAATAATTGTACTGAATAAAAATGAAAGAGAATGAACAATCACATCTCATTCATAATCTCATTCATAATCTCATTGAAATGTTCCAGTATTTCCACACTTACTGTAATAGTAAATTTAAGTGTCACATATAACTTTTGTTATACTGAGCGTTCAAATTACATTTTAGAAATTTTTGTTTATTTGTTTGTTTGTTTTTCGAGACAGGGTTTCTCTGTGTAGCTCTGGCTGTCCTAGAACTCACTCTGTAGACCAGGTTGGCCTCAAACTCAGAAATCCATCTGCCTCTGCCTCCCAAGTGCTGTTATTAAAGGTGTGCGCCACCTATGCCTGGCACATTTTGGAATTTTTAATACTATGGGATGTTAAGCTTTTTCTTGGTTCTTTTCTGAATGGATTGGGGTGATTTCAGGTTTCCATTTAGGAATCAATTCATGTACTCTATAGCATCCACTGATGTTTAAATATTTTTTTTAATATTAAAGTCTCCTTATGTCCCTGTAAATGAAACCCTCTAGAATATGGTGTATGATAGTTTAAATGCATCATTTAACTGAATTTGCCAATATCTTACTGAAGATAGTCCACATTTATCAGGGAAAATGAAAAAGAGCTTTCTTTATTTGCTGTGTCATTACTGTTGTGTATTGTAACATTATTGTTGTGTCATATGTTGTTGTGTATTGGAATAATATTGGCTGCATGGAATAAGTACAGTGGTATTTTTCCCTTTATGTATTATGGAATAGTTTAAATAAAAATTATGTTAATTCTTCCTTAAAGGTCTGGTAAAATGAAATTTGTAAGTCTGGTGGAGTTTGCCTGTTGGGTGTACAGTATTGTTTTAACTTAACTGCTCATTACAGATAGTGCGTGTGTGTGTGTGTGTGTGTGTGTGTGTGTGTGTGTGTGTGCCTGCAGGTGTGTGTACGTGTATATATGTTCTTGTGTGTTAACCATACTTGGTAAGTGTCTAGGGACGTAACTAGTTCTTCTACAATCTGCAGGATTTTATGATGTAAGGTTTCTCAAATGTTTTTCAGATAATTAAGCTGAATTAATTGGAATCTCCTGATTTTCTTTTTCATTTCTAATTTTGTTAATTTGGATGTTTCATTTGATGTATTTGGCAAATTGTTTGTCCACATTATTCATCTTTTCAAATACACATAATTCTTCATTTTAGTTAGTATCTGTGTTGCTCTCTCTCCATCTCATTTCAGCAATATATATATATATTTTTTTTTTCTTTTTTTTTTTTTTTGCTAAAATCTTGAAGTGCAATGTTAAGTAGGGTTTAGAGACCTGTCTGAACTGTCTGAACTTTTTAAGTGATTGTGCATAGCTATAAAATCTTGAATATCCCCTTGTTGCCTTCTAAAGATTCCGTTACATTGTGACTTCATTTTCATTTGAATAAACTTTTTTTTTTTTTAATTTACTACCTAATTTCTTCAATGACCAACTAATCATTCACATGTTTTTGTTTGGTTTGGTTTGGTTTGGTTTGCTTTGGTTGGTTAGTTTGGTTTCGTTTTCCAATCCACAAGTGTTTGTATGTTCTTTTAATTTTTTTCCTTTGTTGTATGAAATTTTCTGGGGAGAAATGAACAAACGCCTACTCATTTGCACCCTACCAGACAAGAGCATGAAAGAGTCAAAGGCACCTACATTCCTAAGACCACCCAGGTATGGGTGAAGGCTAATGAAACCTACATCCTTGAAGTTCTCTCTCAAAATTCAGACAGCTCAAGAAGTCAGAGAATACCTCTTTGCAACAGTCCTTACCATTTATATAATCATGGGGAGAGAAAGTCTTTTCAAATCTGGTAAATTTCAGGAACATTCTGAGACTTGTCCATTACTCCCTGAGTTTTAAAATGCCTCCTTTCAGGATGAAATATTTCAATTCCAAAGTTTCTAAGTTTTGCCAAGATGCCACAATAAAATGTTTCAACTCTGGGGAAGTGAAGTATTTCTTTTGATAACCAAAGATGTCTTCAAAAACAAACAAACAAACAAAACATCTCCATATTGAGTTTCCATTGGCTCGTGGGCATACTATCATGTGATAAGTATTTAGTCTACTTCAAAGGTTCCCATAACCTTCAATAGCTCCAGTATTGTGGGTTTGGGGAGTTTTGTTTATATAGTTTGTTTGTTTCTTGAAGGTCAAGTATTTTCTGAAATCAAAGTCTGTCAGCTCCGAATTATATAACTGTCAGCTCCAAATTATATACTTCTGAAATGTGATAACACAGAGTCAATATTCCCATGCTATAAAGGGGAAACACTGGAAAACAAGACATTATTGAATGAATCTAGGCTGAATCCTTAGTAACACAATTCCTGTAATTCTATGATTGACATCTGTTGGTCATGTTGAAATGATCTGAAATCCCTCCAGCTCTGCCACATTTAGAATACACATCATTTCTCTTTATTAGCCTCCTTACATTCATCTGTACCCATAGATGATGTCCCATGGTTAAGACTTTGCCAACATCTGTAGCCTCTCTTACAAGTCATGTTTTGTCTTTACAGATTTAAGCAGTGACTTCTTGAGACCTCCTTTCAGAAGCACCAACCCTCCCAGACACTGCCTCAATGGCTCCTGGAAACATGATGAGCAATTCATAGTTCCCTCAATCGTTTATCTTTTAAGTTCACCAGGACAATACAGAAGATGTTCTCTGCTCAGAATGAAGTCAGACCTCTTGTTCCACAGTCAAATCAGGTTGAGTGTACAAACCCTGGAAAAACAGTTCCAGATGCCGGTATATGGGATACAGGAAGCCACTTGAAGGGTGTTCTTAGTTTAGACTCTCTCTTTATAGGAGAGTTTGTAACTTCACTACATGGCTCCTTCAATTCATCTTGTCCTTAAGACATCTTGTTTGTTCTCCTAGCAAAGTGCACCTAGTTTCTTTGATGTCACTAGTCACTATATCAGTTACAGATGCTGCTTTCTACAGTCCCCTTGTCTGAAACGTCACACTTGCCCTGATGCTTCTCCTTTTTAAGCTTCATACTTTATTTTTCTGTCCACTTTTTTTTGTTCTATCTCACAGTAGACTTGGAGGAGACTTATGAACAGTACTAAAATACAATGTAAATGTTCTATCTTGAAATTTCTTCCACTGAGCAGATAAAAGTTTCTTTAAATTCAACCTCAAGTTTTAGGACATGGCAAAATTGCAACTGCCATGTGTTTTCCAGAATAACATACAAAGTGGCCACTACTCCAGGTACTATAGGCTTTTTGTTCTCCTCTGAAACTTCTTGTTCTGAGCCTCTTTTGTCTTAGGTTTCTCTGAGCACTCTTGCCTTCTAAGCACTCAAAAGAATGGGACTTTAAGTTTTGCTTACAGTAATCAAAGTTCTATAACCATCCACATCCCTGGAACAAGGTATTTCCGAAGGCTAACGAGCCTCATGGTCAGGTTTGTTACCACCCCAGTTCCTGTAACTAAATTTGGACATTGTTTACTTCTCTGCTTGCTGTGAGGAAAGGCCTGACAAAAGCAACCTAGTGAGGAAAGTTTATTTTAACTCACAGTTTCAGGGAAACCACTCACTAGGTTGTATATTATCTATTTAGCAGGTAATAATACCCCAAAGTTATATTTGGTCTTAATCTTACCACAGAGTGAGACTTCATAACAGAGAACAGGCAAACAGTGTTCCCCAGCAGGAGTGCATATTGGTGAATATTTCTCTTTCCTGATCCATTAAACATCTAGGAAGTATGCATTCACACACACACAGAGGGGGCGGCGGGGGGGGGGTGAACAGTTTAATAATAAGGCACTAGATTTGTAAATACTTTTAGAATGTATAGTAACTTGGTTTAGCTTCTTAAATATATTTCTTAATTACTCAATATACTGATAGTATTAAAACTTTTGTGTTTGTTTACGTGTTTGTGTGTTTTCACTTTACACCCCAATTGCTGTGCTCCTACCAGTTTCCCCTCCCACAGTCCTTCCTGATCCCCCATCTCCTTTTCCTCTGAGAGAGTGGAGGCCTCCCCTGGGTATCCTCCTACCCTGGAGCATCAAGAAGCTAGGCACTTCTTCTGTGGCCAGATAAGACAACCAGTTATGGGGTTGAATTCCAGATAGGCAACAGCTTTAGGGATAGCCCCCATTCCAGTAATGGCTTGAAATCATGCCTGACATTCCAGTACTTGAAAGGTGAAGAAGGAATCAGAAATTCAAAGTCATCCTGCCTAGAGAGCACAGGGAAAGTTTGAGGTCAGTCTAAGATACTTGAGAACTTAGAACAATATCAGCAAAATAAAATAGTAAACAGAACAAAAGAATATTTCACTTTGTTTTCTGTTTGTTTGCTGGGAGAAGAGAAGGACAGTTGCTTCCTAAGCTGCTCTAAGCTGTGTAAGAATGTGGCAGCATATAATGGTGTCACCTACAAGGGAGGAACACGTTTCAGTAGCTGACAAAATGCTGTACCCATGGGAAATTGAAAGACATCTTCCTTTTTTTGTATTTTTCTTTTGTCAAGGCATTGGATCATTTTACACTACATCCATATAGAGCAATAAACTGCCCACCGGGGTTTTCCTCAACCTTGTAATTGCTCTTATAAAAAGAAAGAATCTCATAGGTTTGCACTTTTCAGGTCTACTGTGGGGATTCTGCAATCAGATTCCATTGAACCAGTTGATGTAAATTTCAGAGGGAGGAGAAAATCTCTAGCTTGAATTCCACATTTTCGATGTGTAATGTTCTAAAGGCAATGGGCCATCTCTGGGAAAATGCACCATTTAAACCATTCAAATGTGTTATTTCCAACCACATTCACTGGAAAAAGTTAAGAAGTATACAGAAGATACAAAAAAGTTAAGAGATAATAATAATAAAAAAAAATCCACAGAAGGCCCAATGTACTAGTAGACATGAAAATGGAAAGGTAACTTAAAATAATAATAAAAAATTGTTTACTTCTTTGGATCTTGAGTGGTGGTAACATTTTATTGGGGAAAAAATGGGTCTTGGAAAGATTGTTCTGTGCTTAAGAGCAGTTACTGCATTTTCCCACGTTGTGTGTTCAGTTCCAAGCACACACATACATGCTCAAGACCATGTGTAACTCTAGTCACAGGGAATCTTACACCCTCGTATGCACCAGGCATGCAAATGGCTCACAGACAAAACAGGTAAAATAGTCATACACCTAAGGCACAACAACAAAAATTTTACAAAGGAAAAGAAAAATAGTTTGCATAGTAACTAATATATGTTAAAAAAAGTCAGTGCTTATAAACATGGTAATATGTGTCCACAGAGACCAGAAGAGAATGGCAGATCCATTGTATCTAAAATCTATGAGCTGCCTGAAGTGGGTGCTGATAACTAACCCAATAGGAGTCCTTGAATCTTATATTTTCTCCTGGAATCAACACCTTCTCTCTCTTCTGTAACAATGCTAATTCCTCCAAGACACTCTCCAGTTCTAATTCAACACACACAAATATCACTCATCAAGCCATGGAAAATTCCTAAAATTTCTAGGTGTGGGATAGTTAAAATGTCCCTGGTAGTTGTTATCTCATTTATTTCCCTGAGATGTTTGATCCCACTGCTCTTTATCTTGCCTGCCCCTTTCCTCTGCTGGAATCCACATCAACACTTCTGGCTTTACCCTTCTCCTCCCACTACACCCTCCTTCTTCAGTCAGTGCCATGAGTGCTGCTGTTCAAGATGTTTCTTAGATCTCAGTAGATATTTTTATGGTATTGTCTACTCTTATTATTATCAATAAAGCACTTGTAGCCTTTCCTTCTATAATTCATAGATATTATGCTGAATGTCAGGTAATTATGGTTGAATCTCCCTGAATATCTCTGGCTTCCCTAGAACTTGCTGAGGACTAGGCTGTCCTCAAATTTTATTGTTCCTCCTGCCTTTGCCTCCTTAAGGCTGGAAATACAAGATTGCAGCACCACAGCCTACTATTCATGTAGGTTTTCTAGATTCGAATCTAGGAATTATTTTTGACACCTGCCTCAATTTCAAACCCTTCACCCTTGAACTAAACTGAACTAATATTAATACTACTGTAGTATTAGCAAATGTTTCCATTTTCTTTCTCTTATAAACAACTTCATTTACCTTCATTTTGTTCTTGTTTGTCTCCCATACATTCTCTACCCCTTAATTACAATAATCTCTTAAAAGTTATTTTGATAATGTCTTCATCTCCCTTATAATACTTCAAACATTCTACATGAAACTTCTATGTCTTGAAAATTCTGGGGCACCTCATAAATCTTTTGTAAACCAAATAACCTAATGTCATAAACCCTGCACCACTGACTTAACCCTTACTATGGTTCCTGTTAATTTCAGGGCCTTGGGGATAGTCAAGACTTTTCACATCAGTAAGGGTATAGCTTTTACTACATAGTTCTAAGGAATATAAATACCATTTTCTGCACACATATATAGTAAATTCAAGGTAACATGCTCATTTCTCCTAGTCTTTCTCTCCCTCTGTGATGTTCTGGTAAGCCAGTGCTCTGAAGCTGACTTTAGTTACTACAACACTATCAACCAAGCTTTGAGGAACTATCTCTGCAATATGACAGATGAACTCATGAACACACTCCCAGAAGGAGCAGATGTGGGGTACCTCCAATTTAAAGTATTTGTCCAGCCTACACAAAGCCTCAGGGATCATATATTTGGCTGAAAAGTCAGTCTCATGAAGTGAGTGTGGACTTGAACTTCATTTATTTTGACCTTAGTATTTCTCCTAGAAAATTTGGTGTATAGAGCTGTGGGCCTCTTCTAGTATTTGTGAATTCAGAACCCATATCAAAGTAATCTCAAAAGATCCAGATTCTTTAATCTTTCCCCCATTATACGCTATTCCACTAAAGGAAGAGGAATGGAGCTATGGGGAAAAGGATTGTCACTGAACATGTGTTTTTATATATTTCTTTGGTGGGAAACTTTTTCTTTCAATCAATAACTGAGTTTAAAGCAGGGAAAGGTTTGAGAAAAAGGAATGTGTTTTTCTATTATAGAGCCTGACATTAATCTTCTCCTCACAGTGTTTGACCTTCTTTGATTATTTGGGTTAGAAGTCAACAAACTTCTGTAAAGGTCTAGATAGTAAATACTTCATTTTTTTTCCAGGTCATACAGTTTCCATTGCACTTACTTAACTTTGTCATTGTGGCACAAAACAGCCATAAACAATAGGTAAATAAATAGATTTGACTCTGTTACACAGACTATATTTGGCCCACAGGCTGCAGTTAACTGACCCCAATACATGTCAACTAATATTCTTCGTGTCTTTCCATCTATCTCATGGCCAGCTCTATGGCCCATTAAGTAAGACAAATCTCCAAGAGTAAATCCCTTCAAGTAATGCTGACATCATTATTGCTGCTGACATCATTATTGCTGCTGAAGGTTAGATACTGGTACTGATGGTAAATATGTCATCCTTATCCATACTGACACCGTAAAGTCAAGATCCACATAAACACCCCTTATCATCAATCCAGGATGACAGACACAGCCACTACTACTGTTTTAACCAGTGTTGACACTTTCATTAGTGTTGAATTTCTTATCCATTTTAAAAGGGGAGCATCCTCTGGATGCTTTTAGAAAACCAAACAAGATGATAACTTTACAAGACATCTGTAAGAAACCCATATGAGCTTGAATGTTGCCTCATCTATAATGACCTGCTAAAGAAGCTCTAGCAAGTTCAGAAAGTGTATTAAACTATCACTCAAAGCCTGAAGTAGTCACTTCATACCACACTGTGACTCACTTATGAACACATTTCTACAGTGTTAATCTTTTTTTATTTAAATTTTTATTGCGTATATTCTTTATTTATATTTCAGATGTTATCCCCTTTCCTGGACACCACCCCCTCTCCCAGAAACTGCCTATCCAATCCTCTCTCCCCTGCTCCCATGAGGGTGTTCTTTTACCCATCCACCCACTCCTGCCCTGGCATTCCTCTATATTGGGGCATCGGGCCTTCACAGGAGCAAGGACAATTGAGATTGGACAAGGCCATCCTCTACTACATATGTGGCTGGAACCATGGGTCTCTCCATGTATACACCTTGGTTGGTGGTTTAGTCGCTGGGAAGTTCTGAGGGGTCTAGTTAGTTGATATTGTTGTTCTTCCTATGGGGTTGCAAACTCCTTCAGCTCCTTCAGTCCATTCTCTAACTTCTCCATTGAGGACCCCATGCTCAGTCCAATGGTTGCCTGCAAACATTCTCCTCTGTATTTGTCAGTCTCTGGTAGAGCCTCTCAGGTGACAGCTATAGCAGCATGCACTTCTTGGTATCCACAATAGTGTCTGCATTTTGGTAACTGTTTATGGGATAGATCCCCAAGTGGGGCAGTCTCTGGATGGCCTTTTCTTCAGTTTTTGCTCCACACATTGTCTCTGTATTTCCTCCCTGGAAAATTTTATTCCCCCCTTCTAAGGACTTAAGCACCCACAGTTTGGTCTTCCCTCTTCTTGAGCTTCATGTGTTCTGTGAATTTATCTTGACTATACCGAGCTTTTGGACAAAAAGGCAACCAACAAATTAAAAAAAGAGCTTCATTAATCTTGCATCTGATAGAGAGCTAATATCCAATATATACAAAGAACTCAGGAAGTTAGATTCCAGAGAATTAAATAACCCTATTTAAAATGGGGTACAGAGCAAAACAAAGAATTTTCAACTGAGGAATATTGAAAGACCAAGAAGCACCTAAAGAAATATTCAACATCCTTAGTCATCAGGGAAATGCAAATTAAAACAACCCTGGGATTCCACCTCACACCAATCAGAATGGCTAAAATCAAAAACCCAGGTGACTGAAGATGCTGGAGAAGATTTGGAGAAAGAGGAACACTCCTCCTTTGTTGGTTGGACTGCAAGCTGGTACAACCACTCTGGAAATTAGTCTGATGGTTCCTCAGAAAATTAGACATATTACCTGAGGACCCAGCTATACCACTCCTGGACATATATCTAAAATATTCTTTAACGTATAACAACCGGATATTCTCCACTATATTCATAGCAGCCTTATTTATAATAGCCAGAAGCTGGAAAAAAATTCAGAAGTCCTTCAACAGAGGAATGGATATAGAAAATGTGGTACATTTACACAATGGAATACTATTCAGCTATTAAAAACAATAAATTCATAAAATTCTTAGGTAAGTGGATGGAACTAGAAAATATCATCCTGAGTGAGGTAACCCAATCTAAAAAGAACACTCACTGATAGGTGGATATTAGCCCAAAAGCTGGAATAACCAAGATACAGTGTTAATCTTAACTTAGAGGAAACTGCCCTCATTACACATATATCTAGCCCTCTGTGTCAGCCTCTTTTTCACTCCTCATCTTTGATAGATCACTTCAATGTTCACTCTGCGGTAAGACCTTTCAATTCCTGTTATAGTAATTGACCTGATCCAGATACTTTAAGTCAGTCTCCCCTTTTCCCCCTGTTTGGATATGGGGCTTCACTATGTGAGCCACACAGAGACAATTTTAGTTAATATTTAAAAGTAACAAAGAGAGGCAGAGGAAGACCATAAGTAGGCAAAGATGCAAACACAGGGAAGATGCTCTTCTCTTTGCAGGTGGGGAACTTATACTGACATGGAATACTTGAAAGATATGCCAATCCAGATTTCTTGATAACCTTCACCTAAATGTCTTCAACTATATTTAGAGATAGCAATCATTAACTCCTGTTTTTATATAAGAGGCATGGATTCAATATCTTGTGAAAACACACTATATTAAAGTCAAGAACATATTATTTCCAGCATATACTTTGCCCTGAGTAGTTTGTAATTCTCTTTATTATGATATCATAGCATACTTCTGAATGGCAAGAGTACAGTAATTGCCCCAAGTTTCATTTGTTTGTTTGGGTGGTTGATTGGTTTATTGGTTGGTTGGTTGGTTGGTTGGTTGGTTTTTGGTTCTATTTGTTTGTTTGTAACAAATTTTGATGAAAGTTTCATGTAATGCAGGGTGATGTGTTTTAGTTCTCTATTAATGTCCCTTAGTGATTACTCCAAGAGAGTATCATGGATCTGAGAGATAGCTAGTAGCATTTTCTTACAATAGTCTAAGTAGAAAGCCAGCTTCCCTTTCCAATTTCTTATCCCATTTTATTTGAACTATTCACACAAAAAGTTATAGAAAGAGAGGGGGCAAATAAAGAGGTGAAGGGATAATAATGGAAAATGAAAGAAGAAATGAGGGGAAGAGGAAATGAGTGAGAAAGGGACAAGAAAAGGAAGAGAAAAATGAAGAAAGGAAGGAAGAAGAGAGAGGAAGAGAGGAAACAGGAAAGGAAGAAGGGAGGAGTAAAGAAAGAAGAGAGGAAGGGAGGGAGGGAGGGAGGGAGGAAGGAAGGAAGGAAGGAAGGAAGGAAGGAAGGAAGGAAGGAAAAGGAAGAAAGAGAGGGAGAGAGAGAAGGAAAGAAAGAAAGAAAGAAAGAAAGAAAGAAAGAAAGAAAGAAAGAAAGAAAGAAAGAGAATATCATGATGAAATAAAGGACCAGCTTTATTTTAGTTTACAAAGAAAACCTAATAAAAACATACTATAAAAACTACAGATCAAAGGATAAGAAGCTTCTGTTTGTCTGATGCTGAACTCAAATTACTGGTAGGAAAGTTGTCTCCTTACAAGGTTTTGGCAATTGTGCATTATTTAGTGAGTGGCCTCCTGGTCTCCTGGTCTGTCCTTTCATGTAGGGTGAAAAAACAGAAAACCAAGGTCCTTATTCCATCTTCAGGAGCGACACTGAGGCCAGCAGACCTCATCACACGATTACAAAATTCTCTTGTCATTGTAGCCTTTACCTGATCAGCTGTGTCCCAACTTCTGTAGAAAAAAAAAAAAAGTAGAATGAAATTTAGTGTAATCTCTGCTTTAGCATCTCTTAAGTAAACAAACAAACAAACAAACAACCCTCACAAGACACTAGTTACAAGTATACTATTTAAAGATAATCATTGTAACTATCAAAAATTCCAAAAAAGGGTATTTCAAGTTGCTGAGCTAATGATGTCCAAGAAAGGAAATCAGTAGTGATTCTCAAAAGGCAATAACTGAGGTTGATTGATAACAAACCCTTAAATCATGATTTTGAGCATTTATGAAACTACTGATAAATGAGATTTAAATCAAAATTATGTAATTTTGCATCTGCAAACCTACAAACCTGGCCCTATATCAGGAGTCTATAAACTCTTGTGTGGAAACCACATTTCCCAGTTAAACCACTTTTTCTATTTCCCCTCTGTTAAACTAACATGCCTTTATCCACTGATACAAAGCCTAGTTCCAGACCTATGGCCATGAACCTTCTTTATCTGTGCACTCCCTTCGCTTGGACTGGTTCTAGACCCATAGCTTAGAATCCATCTTTTCCTGATTCAATTAAACAGCACATCCACCAGTTTCACTTGGTCTAGCATAGGTCCTATATATCCTGCTCTGGCCCAATCTAAGGAAAGTTGGGGGTTTTCATATCAGACACACAAAGAAGTCTACAATC
This sequence comes from Mus minutoides, assembly GCA_902729485.2. Lineage (NCBI taxonomy): Eukaryota > Metazoa > Chordata > Mammalia > Rodentia > Muridae > Mus > Mus minutoides. The sequence continues at coordinate 1,243,837 of LR749614.1, read as the reverse complement.
ATATGTCAAATTGTAAAACAGTATGAGTTGTCAAAACATCCTGTTTTCCATCAAATTCAATACTCCTGTTTATCTGTAAACTTCCTTTGTTTGGGCTGCCTGTAGATGCTTATCTTAGCATATATCTTTTCCTCATTTGATTAAACAACCCATCCACCAGTCTCACTTGGCCTAGTGTAGGACACACACATCCTGCTCTACTGTTTTAAATAATGAAGTAAATAATGAATGAAATGATGACTATAATTCAGGATTTGAAAATTTAATTCAATAAAGACATAGAAATACTTCAGGGCATACAAGCTAAAATGAAGATGGACTTGAAACACTCAATCTCCAAATTAGGGATGAAGCTTTATGAGTAGAATAAATCAAGTAGGTGGGCAATATTAGGACTCAAAGATAACAGAGAATTTACACAGCATAAGCAAAAGAAAGTAAACTTATTAAAGCATAGAATAACAAAATAAAGAAAGTTGAGAAAAAAGATCCATGTCAATGTCATAGGTAAGCCTTTAACATACTCATAGAAGAAAACTTTTCCAAACTAAGGATATAGATACAAGAAGTATACCAAATTCTAAGTAAATAAGACCAAAAAAAAATTTACAAGGCAAATCAAAAACAAAACTCCAAATATATAGAACAATGAAAAATTCTTGATAGAAGGGAGAGAAAAATAGAAGTCACATACAAATGAAACCACACTAGACTAACACCTGATTTCCCAAGGTAATTCTGAAAGCCAAAGAGACTGGAGTAAAACACTACAAATTCTGAAATACCATGAATGAAACCTAGACTAGTGGACTGAGAAAAAGTATTTTCCATAGCAGAAGGAGAAAAAAAAAAAAGTGAAGGTATAGGAGGGGTGTTGCATTAATTTATATTGCTACTCAAATCACCCAGCAGGTCGCAGGGCATGTTCTTCAAAATCTGCCCAATATTCTGGATTTCTGAAACACACACACACACACACACACACACACACAAAACCTTGTATTTAATATTCCTTAAAAAGCGCAATGGCTGGGCAACCTCCTCCGCAGCTAACACACTCTTCCCTCCAATATTTCTGGATTATTTCTTACTAACACCTATATTCCATCCTGGCGGCCCCACACCAAGCCTGTAGCCCTCCAGGGCCACTATCCCCCACTCTTACATGTTGGCAGCCTCTCTGTCCTGCATGTCTTAGGCCTGATCTTTCTCCTTCCCTGGCATGGCTGTTCTAAATCCTTCTTCGCTGGGAAATCTAAAGTCCTGCCCCTGTCTCCCTGCCCAATCATTGGCCACAGGAAACTTTACTTACCAATTAGAGCCAACCTGGGGCAGGGACCTGCAGCATCTTACATACAGATGTGCGAATTCCAGTATAATTTGAGAGCCCAATTAACATAATATAAGCAATAAACCAAATCCACAATAGAGGGCTTTGAGGGACAGTAGCTGGAACAGGAGAGAAGGAGGAGGGAAAGTACTATAGTTTTATGTCATTTATCCCAGGATTCAGGGGGCAGAGGCAGGCAGATTTCTGAGTTCGAGGCCAGCTTGGTCTACAAAGTGAGTTCCAGGACAGCCAGGGCTACACAGAGAAACCCTGTTTCGAAAACAAAACAAAACAAAACAAAACAAAACAAAACCTCATTTTTAAAGAAATATTGAAAAAATACCAAAAAATATGTAGTGTCCAAAATAATGACTTATAAATGTCAATGAAGTACAATTAATGTTTAAATTTCACTATTTCTTTGACTATATTTTGAAAATAGAAAGGACTCAGTAGAACTTGATTGGCTAATATGAAATAATTTCTAAAATATATTAATAGATTATACTATTTGTAAGTAATTAGAGCCAAGTATTAGAGTATAATCATGCCAGAATAAATTAAAAGAGTAATATACACAAATATGTTATTTTATACTTACAATTATTTTTAGAAACAAAAGATTGCTCATAATAATTATCTTGATATCTAAATCTGGATTAAAATAGTCATTTGAATTTTTCAAGTGTTTTACTACATTGTTCTATTTCTCACACATATCTAAATAATGCATTTAAAGACAAAAATAAGTTCATTGGAGTAAAATGTCAAATTCACTTAGCTACACATTCTAATCATGAAAGTAAAACCAGGAACTTTCTAAAAGTCTCCCACCAGTTAATGGAATCACTGGGTTATGACCTGATAGAGTTTCATTAATATGGGCAAAGAAGAACATTTGGCATTCCCCTGTCACCCATCAGCCCTGACTAACCGACTTCCAGCCACTCAGAACAACACAGATACAAACTAGCAGGCACCCCACCATCCACTGAAGTCGGCTCACCTCCATAACTTCCAGTCAGCAACAAATCAAGATCACCTAATGATAACATCATGATCATGATGGGTTGTGCAAAGAGAACTTCGGGAGCATCAATGTTGGGGAAAAGAAATCCTTATGACTGAAGGAATTTATAGCAGTAATTGCCAGGCGAGAACAAAGGCTTAGTCACTCTTCCCCAAAATGTTTACATTGAAAAGCAAAAACAAAACAAAACAAAACAAAACAAAACAAAACAAAACAAAACAAAAACTGCTACCTGTCTAGGAATAAGATATTTTTATTAAATAATAGTGCAATCCCTATATTACTTTTAATAAAACTATTTAACTTTAGTAGATGTTCTGCTATACCAGCTTATCCACTTTCCATAAACAAGGAACTTTTGATAATGTACAGTTTCTGTATAATATGTGCTCACATATAATGTTTTACCTAGACACACTTTTAGTTCACAAGACAAATAAATTGTTCAATGCTGTGATAATTTTTTTGAGCAAGCCTGCTCAGTCAGTTAGCACATTCTCCAGTGCAGGAGCATGGATTGAAAAGGAAGAGACCATTAGACAATATTGCAGCATGACCCCAGTCAATTCTGAGACTGAAGGTGGGTTTATTTTTTTCCCAATCTGCTTTTTATACCATTTTAATTACATGCAAGTAACAAGGGCAAGGAGTACCATAAGCACAAATAGTCAAGGAACAAGCAAGGTAATGATCAAAGTCCGGTGATCACTCCTGTAATCATTGTTTCTAAGGGCTTGTCAGGATGACCAAAATATCTGAGCCTACTTCCTTATCCAAGTCCAAAATCAGATTCTTGCCTGAATCCTACTTCCTTGTTCTAGCCTAGGATTAGATTCTTGCCTGAGCTTACTTCCTTGTCATGGCCAATGTCAGATTCCTGCCAAATGGGCCCCCCAAAGCTCCCCACATTTTTACATTTCAGTTAGTTTAGAAATTCTTTTTCTCAGAAAAAAAAAAAAAAAACATTTAGCCAAACTTGCCCTACATTGTATGTAGTTGTATCTGTGGCCATTTAGAAAGTCACATCAAATCTGCTTTTGCTTCATGCTTCTGATTTGGATGCATACCAAACTTGGTCTGCTTATTTAGGTCATTTAAACACAGGCTTACTTCTTTCTTCTTCCCTAAGGTATGTTTGGGGGTGGAAGAGGGATGTGTGGCTTGTAGCAGAGTGGCCCAAGATGATTCTCCTCAGCTAAGACAAAAGTCAAAATAAGAACTATACACTTAGAGACCAGGGTCGTGAGAACCAAAGAAGAGAACAGAGCCAAAGCCAGGGGACACTGTCCCCAGTTTAAAATGAAAGGCGATGACTCTGATCACCACCCAATATGTGACTATAAGAAGCAGTTCTGAGCTTGGAAGTAAGTATAAGATAAAGAAAAGGTGGGTATTTATAAAAGCCAAATGATATTTCATTTAATTGGTTTAAGTGTGTGTTAAGGTGTTATCTATAATTAAGTCCAGCCATGCAGGGTCGCTGTGTAGCTGTGCAACTCTGACAGTGCATGAAGTGACAGATGATATGTGGGGACACCTCTTCAGGTCTTATGTGCCCAAGGAAAGTCCTTGTTTAATTCACACAAAGAAGCCACATAGGCCAGGGTGCCTTAGGTTCAGATGAAACCGATAAATTTCACTGTGCTATCTTATGCCTTTCAATCATATTCTCTTAGTCTAAGCTATGGTCAGAGTAAAACTTCCAATAAAAAATGGAATGCTGTTATTATAGTATTTAAAAATATTAAATACATTCTATTTGAAACATAATTATTATTTATATGTATGGGGTACAGAGTAATGTCTCAGTACCTGTAAACAATGTGTCACAGTAAAATCAGACTAACTGACTCATCTATCATATCAAACACATGACATTTCTCTGTGTTGAAAACACTCAAATACACTGCACTAGATATTTTGGAATAACAGACTGATTTTTACCAGTCATAATTGTCTTGCTTTTTGGAATCTCTAGAAGCTACGGTTCCTAGTGCTCCATGCCCATTGAGCAGACTGCCTCTAGCCTTCCATTCTTATACCCTTCCTAGATGCTTTACTCTGTGCTATTCTTGTTTTGTTGTTATTTTGCTTTTTGTTTTTTGGTTTTTTTTTTTTAATGGTGAGATCTTGTTATTACCTTCTACAGATATTTAGTGAGTTCCAGCTCCATGTGTTCTAGGAAGCAATCCAGGGAATATATGATTTTTTTTTTTGCTTCTGAATATTATAATACTACCAAACCCAGTGATCTCACCTCAATAAGTAACAATAAGTGTGTTTGGAATAATGGAAACTGGAGGTGGGGATGTAGGAGAGTTAGCTCAGCTAACTCAACATCCTTGTATCTTTGATAGTTTACTGAACTAAGGCAAAGCATTTTGCTGAGTGTGAGATGAAGACATGGCTTTTGAATTACAGAAACTTTGATAAAATAACAAATGCCCTATAGAAATTAAGCCATTGTTCTCTTGCTCTGAATTTTCAATCGGCGGTATGAAATCTAGTTAAGGACGCATGGGTGAGATCACTTCCTTATGAAAAGAGTAAAAGGATTTTGTATTCGGGTGGCAAAGGGGCATCATACCTGAGCTGAAGCCACTTCTCTCCACCTCTGCTTCCTAAAGCCTTGTAAGTGAATACCTTGCCCCAATCCCATTTTTCCTAGCATCCAAAAGACTAGGATTAGACTCTCAAGTAAGATATTCACATTACTTGTTTGGGATCTCCTGAAAATTTTATCATATGGAGAAGAATATTACTTGTCAACTGAAAAAAAAATTAATTGAGGCACCAGAGAAGAAAGCACGCATTAAATGAATCTTGTGGGGTTTTTAAAAATTGAAAATAGATTTTTTTACCACACACAATATTCTGACCACAAATGTTCCCTTCTTCAACTCCCTTTTCACACTTGTGGTATTCTTCAAAATGAGTTTTTCCCTGATATAGTATACAGAGAGAAAACATACTATTCCATAAGCATTATCATAGTATTCCAGTCAGCCACAAGTCCAGAATTCTCTTTGCTTTACTTGCCCTTTGGGGCCAATAGACCTTAATTAATTCCATTAATATGCAGCTGAAGCCTGAGATGTCATTTTGTAAGACAAATGAGTGGGTGGGAATGGGGACTTGTGTAGTAGCACTTTTTTATTGCCATAATAAATTGCCAAAAACTTACTAGCTTAAAATCCCTATGTATTATCTCAAATTTTCCGTAGGACAGAAGTCCAGGCTCAAAGTGGCTCAGGTGAATGTTCGGCTTTGAGCAGCAGAAATATTACATGAAATAGCAGTATCTGCAAGCTGTGGGTTATTCAGAGAAGCCAGTGTCTGAGTCAGGATTAGAATCTCTCATATCAAGAGATGTCTACTAATATTATGAAATCTAGACATGACAGTTTACTCTTTGACAGAACTGTACTTAGATGCCCCAAAGCAGGAGACAAGAGCACCCAACAGAATCAACTATCATCTTTTACCCACAATTGTAAGGGGACCCTTGTTATTTCTGCATTGGATGGGGAATTAACTGCATTAGCTAGATTTTAAGAGGGAAGGGAAGGCCTTGAGAAGAATGATTGGCATCTGGGGAGAGAGGCCATTCACCACACACACTTACAGCCTCCAGGATTCTTCCAGAGAGAAAGAATAACAGAAGTGTGAAGGAAACTGTCTGTTACCAACTGCAGGACCCTTTTAGTAGAAAAGTCAGCTCCATTTATCATGAGGTTATGAGCAGAACCCAGATTTATTGCCACCAAACTACGTTGTTTTAGGACTGGCCTAACTGGTGTGTGGCAGGACAAAGAAAATACAGACAATATACATTAAAGCTGACCTGAAACATATACAATATATAGCTGAATGAGGAAGCTGGTTAGCTGTTCTCAGTATGGAGTCTCTGAAGGGGAGCAGTCTCCAGCTGCAGTTCCCTGGGAGTAGCATTGGAGGATTCTGTCTGTGCATAGTCAGAACAGGGAAAACATTTCCATTCCTCCATTCCCCTGAGCTTGACCTAGGTAAGTTTTTACCATTCCCATAGGTTTGAAGCATAGAGGCCCTAAACATGACTGTGTTGATTTCAACATTACACATTCACTCAAAATGAATCTGCTCCCCAAATCTTATCTTTGTAACCATGGCACTCTTCTGGAGTCTGTCCTGACTGTCATATTAGAGCCCCTCTGGTTTCCGTAGAAGACCTACGATCTTCTGGATCTTCTGCACATTACCTCGTCCATCTTCAGCAGCAATAAGATGACTGTTTCCTAGTTTTACTTTCTTTGTATTCCCGGTGTGATTATTCCAGCCAGAGACAAATCTGGTGGAAAAGGACTCAGTTTCCTTTTAGGAGCTGTCCACTGTGAGTTTGACTATGTTCCAGTGAGTATATGGGCAGCACAAATTGCACTTGACTTGGCTTGGCTTGGCTTCTTGGCTTGGCTTGGCTTTTCTTCCTTCCTTGCTTCCTTTCTTTTTCTCTTTCTTTCTTTCTTTCTTTCTTTCTTTCTTTCTTTCTTTCTTTCTCTCTTTATTTCTTTCTTTCTTTTTCTCTTTCTTTTTCTCTTTCTTTGTTTCTTTCTTTCTTCTCCTCCTCCTCCTCTTCTAATTCCTCCTCGTCCTTGTCTTCTTCTTCTTCTTCTTCTTCTTCTTCTTCTTCTTCTTCTTCTTCTTCTTCTTCTTCTTCTTCTTCTTCTTTTTCTTCTTCTTCTTGGAGGAAGTCACAGGGGTGTGGCAGGACCTGTGAGAACTAGATAGTGAATGTGATTGGGATACATGATGTAACATTCCTAAATAATCAATAAAATATTGTGTTGGAAAAATAAAATAAAACAAAATAAAATATGATTAGATTGTGTTGCCTACTTCCCCTGGAAAAAAGAATCTGGGAGAATCTTCTCAAGTCAAGCTTTCTATCTTCAGCACATCTTCAAAGTTGCATCACCTACTTAGTTTCTGTAAAACAAGGGTCTGGGTACTTTAAGCATGTCAGTAGTCTGCTGAGCTATACTGGTCCTACCATTGGAGCTGGGAGAAATGGTTTCTTTTGTGGGGAAGAGGAGAAGGAAAGAGACTGAAAAGTGGAACACATGGCTAGAAGAAACCTGTGTTTATGGTTTGTCTGGCTAATTGTGTTTGCCTTTGTAATTATTTTCAAGCTGAATTATTTTGCCTTTGGGTTTCACATGTATAGGTTTTTCATTCATATGATGTAAAAGAAAGAGAAATCTCTGCCCTTGGCTAAACAATTATCATATGACCACCATCTTTGAAAATATCTCATTTCATGATATAAGTTCTATGGAAGATCAAGAACACAGAACAGACTAATGCTTATACAGTCAAGGAAAGGCAGATATGTGAAGACCTCAGCCATGCCATCTCATGGGGAGATCATAGCACTGATAGAGCACTAATTTGCAGTATTCTGAAACAGAATGTTGGATACCTAACATGAGTTACCCTATCATTAATTCTTCAGATACTCTCCCCTTCCAGAAAGAAGATAGGAGGAGAGGAAGAAGTCTCCCTAGCAAAGCTGTACTCATGTAATTTGTAACATTCAGGAAATGTTTATTATTATTTCTACTAAATCATCTCTTTAATCATTTTGTAAGCAAGATTTAAGAATTCCTTCCTAGGTGAAGTAATTCCTTCACTGCTTACAAAATGTCTAAAAATGAACTTAACTTCAACTTAGTGTATCTCCTATGAACCCACTCAGTCCATGACTAAACCAATATATTAATGAAGTGACATAGCTTAGTACAGGCTTTAGAACCAGGCTTTTGAAGCTGAGCAGTGGTGGGGCACACCTTTAATACCAGTACTTGGGAGGCAGAGGCAGTTGAATTTCTGAGTTTGAAGCCAGCCTGGTCTATAGAGTAAGTTCCAGGACAGAGACCCCCCACCACGGCCCCTAAAAAAAAAAAAAAAAAAAAAAAAAAAAGAACTAAGCTTTTGTGATCCAAGTCTGGGTCATCATTTATCAACAGTTTCCAACATGAGAGAACTCTTTAACCTCTCTGGGATCAATTTTTTTTTTTCATTTGTAACGTAGGTAAAGAAATGCTGTCTGTATGAAATTTATAGCCATGAACATAAGGAGAAGAAGAATGTTTGCTGAGAGTACTTCAGTAATACAAAGAGAATGTTGGCATCAATAAAGTTACTTGGTTATATAATGTTGTCAGCCTTTTTTATTGTTTTTTTCTTTGTTTTGATTTTTATTTTTTTTATTGTTCATATAGAGAAAGCAAACATAAAATTGAGTGGATAGAGAGGCAGAGAGGCCATGTCAAAATATATTGTAAAATATTTTAATAAAAATATAGAAAGAATAAGAAATGTATTTATAGAATAAATGGAAATAGTCTAATATTTTATGCTTAATTTAAAAAAAAATATTAGTTTCTAACAGAGGAACTTATCTATACAACTTATCATGTCCACAAAAACTAAAAGAGGTGGAGAGTAGACCACAAAGACAGAATAAATAACAGGGGTACGTGCACACATTCATGTACCTGCTGAGTGTAACACAATATAGACTCACCTAGGAAGGAATTCTTAATGAGGAATTGTGGAGATATGGCTGGCCTGCAGACATGTCTGTGGGTTCTCGGAGATGGAAAGAAATATCCTGAGTATGAGTGGCAGTACTCATGGCTTGGGAACCTGAACTAAATGAAAGAGAAAGCTGGAAATGAGCACAGAGGTGTAAGCATTCATTCTCGCTGCTCTGGATTATAGAACTGTAACCTGTACTGTTTGACCAAATAAACTTTCTCTCTTAAGATGCTCTTGTCATGCAGATTGTCACAACAGCAGGAAAGGAAACTAAGCGTGGACCTTTCCCAGTGGATGACAGTGGTTATGGTTTGAATACAATTTCTCAACCACAGGGCAAAGTACAGTTGGTCCCCACTGCCGTCACTGTCAGAAGTAGGACTGAATGGGATGAGTCACCACCCAACATCTATCACAGACATCAATGCCTTGCTTGTGAGCTCCTGTAATTATGGGTTTAAATTAGTAACCACAAGGAGAGGTGGACACAAAGCTCTCAAGGTTGTGACTCTTGCTTTTTCTCTTCCACAAATATGTTTGATGTGTTTGACCTTGCAATCTCTATCTTGAGCTAAAACAGCCTTTAGTTATTATCTTGGACAGATGCCAGCATTATGTTCCTGGATTTGGAGAACAATGAGCCAAAATAAACCTCATTCATTTTACTTTTTTCATTATTACAATTAATTTTATTTTAATTTTTTATGTTTTATTAAATTAGTGTATTTCTTTATCTTCCAAATGTTGCCCCCTTCCTGCCCCCCCCTCCTTGAGTTCTTTACCCCATCTCCCCTCCCCTTTGTTGGCAAGGATGAGATGGGGATTGGGTAGTGGGTGGGGGAGCATCACCTCATTCATTTTAAATGACCTTGTTTCAGGCAATTTTTGAACAGCAACACTGAATAGACTAACTTGAAGATGCTCCTAAAATCGAGGGAGGGACCTAGTAATATATGAACACAGGCAACCTATGGATGCCTAGAAGTTACTTCTTGGGAATGAAATCTTACCTTTCCAGGAAACATTCCATTATGTCATTACCAAATCTGTGCCTCATTCCTCTCTAATACTGTCTTGAGTCTTATCAATGTACACAGCACACTGGAAATGACTAGTAAACAGTACTAGTAAGCATTATGTAAAATGCATACTATTTACTAGTTAGCATTATGCAAAATATATAGCATTTACTATTTCTGACAGAAAGCTAAGGAGAACTGCACAAGGGAAAATTAAAACCATTGTTGAGTCAGTGGATGGAAGATTAAAGTGAAAATTTCTGTTGTTGTTGTTTTGCTTTTCCTTTTGGAAACTCAATTAGGCCAGAATGATGTTTTGCTGGGCAAACAGGTAAAAGAATGTCTAAGCAGACACATGAAACAGGTGAAAGGGCACATAATGTTTAGTAAGAATATAAATATAACCCCACAGACAATTAGAGGTAGAGCATTGGTTCACTTTAATCTGCCTTGCTAGTCTTTGCTGGCTACACACATGTATTGGTTCACCTTGTGTTGTGTTGCTGAGCTCCACTGGTGGTGACTTCAAAGGGAGAAACTCTTCAAAGAGCTTCTTGTGAGATACCTGTAGCTTCTTGCCACTTCTGCAGACTCTGGCCAATGAGTGAGCCTGGTTATTTCTCTTGGATTGAACTGCCATTGCTGATTCCTGTGTGGTGTCTGACAAGTCAACTGGACTGAAGCTGCTAGTTCCTACTTGATGTTTGCTAGTGGGCTGGACTAAAAACAACAACGACTGAAATCACACCAAAGAACTATTTATAAACAGGGCCACTTCCCCCATATCTTAATATCCTTTCTTCTTCGCTACCTCTTGTGGGTGGTAGATTAGAGGGGAAGTTGAACTCTAATTAAAGTAGGCTGTAAAAAATATATATGTCTGCAGAAGATCCACTACTTCTCATTGTTCCTGATAAGTACTGAATATCCAATATGAAGCATTCTGAGTGTCCATTCTAAGATGAATCTGTCTATAATTTGAAAATCAAAGAGTTTTCTATCTTCTAGGAAAAAACATTGGGTGACATTGATCCTTTCCTGGATCGATCTAATTTAGGTTTTGTATTTCCATGGCTTGAAAACACATACTATATCTATCTACATCATTTCCAAAGTATACATTTCTGGATTCTGCACATGACACATGCTGCTATAATTTGTATATTTAATTGCAGGGGAAAGACACAAATCATAACTTAGAGAACAGAATTCTTTCTCATTCTTATACAAGCAAGAAAAAAGATGGAAACATAAAGGAACTAAAATTGTTTTAGCATTCTTCCAAAATTTTCATAATTAATATTAAAATGAATAAATAAAAATCCTCTCTTTTAAACATATTACTATGAAAATACCAAACTTAGCAAGATATAATTAAGATTCAGATATGTGTGATGAATATAATTTAAGATCAGTGGAAGTATTTATGTCTATATAAATATACTCTGAAAATATATATTTTGTCATTTATATTTCTAAAATCCTGGCACTTAATCTAATCTAAGATTACAAGCATAAAATTAGCATGTTATGATTGTAAATTAGGATGCAAGGATATGGGCAGAAGCACATTATGAAATGCCATAAAGAAAAAATGAAATTCTTTCTCCAGGAAATATTACAAATGCTCTCTCTCCTATTTTTAAAGATGAAAGAAACATGGATATTTTTTAAGAACTACTTTTTATATTACCTCACAAATGTGTTCTTAGTTTCAAGTAAAGTCTGTTGGTATCATAGTTATTAAAATAACCTTGAATTAACATGAGCTCAAATATCCCTAAGGCACTGGCAGTGATGATAATCATGACAACTAATTATTGACATCAACTAGGTGTCAAGAATTTCATAGAGGTAATTTGCAATCTTCAAAACAGCTCTAAATAGTAGCTTTAAATACTGTGCCCTCTTGTTTTCCTTTAAAAAAATAATAAATAAATAAATAAATAAATAAATAAAGAAGTAAATAAATAAATAAATGATGGAAGAGAGGCTAGGGAACTTGAAAATCTCCAAGGGCACAAAATTGGCTGAAGAGGGTAGAGAGCCAGAATCTGTCTCAAGTTACAGACTTGATCTCATCCACTGGATCACTATTAACACTTGGTGAAGCCTGAGCCCTTTAGGCTTCTATCAACCTTGTCACCAGGGACTTTTCCTTCCTTATAACTTTCCATTTCCTGTGTAACTCTATTTCTTCCAGCCCTGTCCCCTGAGGATGGGAACAGCTGGCCAGTGCCCTCCTCTTAAAAACTTTAACTGATTCACTGGTTGAGTAATTTTTTGTGTGAGATTTTTAAGCCCTGGAGAACCAAGTATTTACTTACAGAGGAAAAAAAATTCTATACTGAACTAATGCTAGAATGTTTCTTCCCTTAGCATTGAGCTTTTCTTATAGTTTCAATTTAAGTCAGGTGAAAAGGAGTAGGCAGAAGAACAAGGAGCACTGCTCTTCTTATTTTTCTTCTTTGAACTGGGTTCTATACCTTACTATTTGTAGAAAAGGTGGTGGACACAAAAATGTTAAGAAAATAACATGCAAATATTTTCACTATTTGTATCCCAAGGAAAATGATCAAAGCACAGTGCTTAAGTAGTATGACAAAATATCTTCACTACAATGTCTACTTCTTCAGGTAAGCCTTTATTCCTTCAAATCAATTAGTCATTAATCAGTTTCTAATCATTCTTGTTTCCTGGATATTTGTGCTGGGTCTGTGTGTCAACTGTATCATCAGACTTATTTAATATATCACTATGTTTTTACCCATTAATCTCTGACATGTCTTTGAAAGATAATCTACATTTAACAGCTATCTTATGTAATATGCAAAAGGCAGGACTCTTTCTTACATTTTAAGGAGGGCAACATTGAAATGTGTCAATGGACCCTTTATATCAGAAATCCATCCATCTTAGGGAATTTTGGAGCTTTCTTCATAATTATTTCTTTATACTCACATCAAACACTATGATTTCAAAACTGTTTCCCCAAGGGATTATCTACCTCATGATAAAGGTCATTATAAATAAAAATAGTATATGACTTTAAAAATATATCTAAGTCACCAAAGTTATAGCAGGATTATTTCTTATTTTTCTGTGTTATTTGAGTCATGACTTCAGCTTGTCGTGTTCATTATGTTTGATAATTAATTGAAAATCTAAGATATTTTCTTTTGAGTACAAAACTACAATCAAGCCCTGTCCAATCTAGAGTTTCTGGATTGTATAAAACATGACAACTCATCTCTAAAAACAATTGAAATTCAATACTGTGTTTTAAGAAGAAAAGGAAAATGTTCATGCCCTAGTGAATGAGTCAATCAAAATATGTTTTGAAGCAAATTGAGTTATTTGGTTATGACCCCAATTTAAATGTCTCTCACATGTCACTTCTTGTAAATTTACAAAGAAAAAAAAATCTCACAAGTCTACAAACATAATTTTAACAGAATTCAACACCCTTCTATAACTTCTATTTCTGTCCAATGAACTGAGATGCTGCATGTTTATCTAAGCTGCATAACAAACACCTACTATATATGATATTCTGTGTAGCTATTTAACAGACAATGGTCAGTAGTAAGGTGATTGTCAATTTGACAAGCTCTCCATTGAAATATCTAAATATTTTTTAGTGTATTTTCTGGGTGATTGGGATAAATTAGGTGGAAGGAACACTCTGATTTTGGAGCATCCCACTCAATAATATGAAGTCCTAAAGTGAATAAACAAAGCTATATAGATGAATACCAGCCCATGTACCTAATCTCATCCTTACTAAATATAGATAAAATAAGTCTAGTTGCCTCAACCTCTTCCTACAATTATTTTCCTGCCACAATGAATGGTGTCTCCCCAAACTGTGAGCCAAAGAAAACCCCCAAACCCAAACTTGTCAGTTTTAAAGATAATTTTAGTTGGACATTGGGTCATCAAAAGTATAAAAGTAATTTATTTTTTAAAAATTCTTTTTAAGAAGTGGACCCATTGTTGTAATAAACTTGATAATGTCATCCTTATCTTTTTGAACCTTGTTTGAACCAAAACCAACAGAAGAGCTTAGGATGTGGAACTAGAAAAGACATTTGGACATTGCAAGCAGAGATTAATGAACTAATCTGGTAGGTGTTTGAAAGGCCAGAATGCTGCAGCTAGAATAAGAACTCTGCCAGGATCTGAGCTAAAGTCAATTCATGTTGAATGATAGAAACAAGAGCAATAGAAATAGAGACTGCATTCTACCTGTGACCTGAGAATTTAAATTCAATAGAGAAAATTCAATGAGGAAAATCTCAAAACATGATAGAAGTAGGAGTTCAACATGGCCGTTGTTACATACTCTTAAACAAGTCTAAAGTGAGAAAAAGAGAAGAAGCAGAGTAGAGAAACATCAAAACCATGTCGACTAGAAAAGACAGAAGAAAATTGAGAGTTGCAACCAAAGCCTGTGCCAAGAAAGTAAACTATAATTATAAGAGATTAACATCATTAGAAAGAACCTCTTACTCTGCACTGGGAAAATAGGAAAGGCACCCAGGTGAAAGATCCTACCCACAGAAGGCTTCCTCTTATGAAAATTCACATTCCCTTGGAAGGAGAGATTCTAAAATAAAATAGGTTGGAGGAATGTTCTGCTGAAATCATACTTCCTAAGTTAGTGAGTGATTCCCGGAGGTCGTCTTGGGAGGCACACAGGCTGAACCAGTTGTGGTCCTAGCACAGAAGACCACATCTTAAACTGACAGCAAAATTTAGCAGCGTTGTCCATGTAGAATGTTATATAGGCAAGAAACTTGCAAGTGTGATGAAGCTTGCCCTAAAGTTCCCAAATCTGCTGAGGGTAGTCAGTATTAAACAAATTTATATTCCCTTAAAGGACGTCACTGGAGACCACTGTGTGAGGCTGTATCTGTGAAGCTTAAGCTGCAGGCTATAGAAAATGCCAGGAGAGTAGATGTCTAGTAAGGAAAGTTGCATGCAAGAAGTAATATCTAGTTCAAGGAAAAGGAAATGTGTGCCCCAGACAGCATAGAGTATGGGGCTACCCAAAATTTTTGGTGCCAGAATTTTTGCATCACTGTTCTGTAGGACTTTGTGTTTCCTTTGCTATGTTTTAATCTTGATCTGGTCCAATATTTCTTTAATATGCTCACATTTCTCCAATTTGGAATGAGAATGATTCTGCTCTATATTGGAAGTATGTAACTGGTTTTCTGATGCTTTGGGGACTCAGAGATAGGAGAGCACACATACACTCTTGAGAAATGTTGGAACAGCTAAAGACTGGGGACTTTTGTAGCTAGACTGAGTACATTTTACACTATGATATGTCTATGAACCTATAAGAACCAGTGGTAGAAAATCAATGCCTTAGTTATCCAAGAACAAGTCGTCATATCTGAAAATGTATATACAAGTAACATTATACAGAAAGAATGGGTTGTAATTATATATTTAGGAACATACATACATTTATTCATACAATTACATATATGCAACAATAATTAAAGTAAAACGAGGCATGAATTTTAAAGGAAGAGCATATGGAAGGATTTTGAAGGAGCAAAGAGAAAAGGTTATAATAATATAGAGTTAAAAATTAAAGAAGTAATTTGTAAAACATGGTACTTTTAAATACCATGTTCATAAGCAGTGTACTTGTGGTAAGTAATATTGATAGTCTGGTAGACATGGTCTAGAATATAGACAGCAGACAAATATTAGTCTGTTTCTGAAGGAGTTTCTAGATTGGGTTAACCAAAGTGGAAAGACCCATTATAAATATTCCAAGGGCTGTGATCCTGAACTGAATAAAAAGCAGAAAGCGAGCTGAGCCATAGTTGTTTATGAATATCTGCTTTCTGATTGGTGAGCCAATGCAACAATCCACTTCCAATTCCTGCTGCTATGGCTCCCCACAATAATGGACTATATGTTCCAATTATGAACCAAACAAATGCTTATCAGGAATTTGAGCAGAACAATGAGAAAACTGGGCTAATCCATCTTCTCTGAGCTTTTGCTCTCTGGTGGAGAAAGATAGAGCATATTATTTCTAGTCAGTGTGGACAGCCTAATGGCTGTGGTTTGATTCACTGAAATGAGAAATAGAGAAAGAGCAACTGACCCTTCTGATGTCGTCCTGCCAATCCAATCCCTTTCCCATTGACTTCATGCTTGAATACATGTGTCTTTAAAAAACATGCAAAAGGTGCTAGGTTTGATCTCAGTACAGCACTGTGAATGTGCAAACAAGAGGATTAGAAGTTTAAGGCCGATATGGTGGACGCTGGGAAATACTAGTCTCCTGAGAGGCTCTGCAAGAGCCTGACAAATACAGAGGCAGATGCTTGCAGCCAACCACTGGACTGAGCTCGGGGTCCCCGATGGAAGAGTTAGAGAAGGGACTGAAGGAGCTGAAGGGGTTTGCAGTCCCATGGATGGAGCAACAGTGTCAACAGGCCAGACCCCCAGGAGCTCACCTGGGACTGGACCACCAATCAAAGAATCACATGGAGAGACTGATGTGGCAGAGGATGGCCTTGCTGGATATCAATGGGAGGAGAGGCCCTTGGGCCTGAGGGTGTTTGATGCTCCAACATAGGAGAATGTCAGTGCAGAAGGACTGGAGTGGGTGGGTGGGGGAGCATCCTTATACAGGCAAGGGGAGGGGGATGGGATGGGGGTTTCAGAAGGGGAGACCTGGAAAGGGGAAAACATTTGAAATGTAAATAAAGAAAATATCCAATCAAAAAAATTTAAAATTAAAAAAAAAGAAGTTTAAGGTCTTCCTTGACTGTATAATGAGTGCGATGCCAGCACTGACCAAATGAGAAACCTGTCTCACAAAAGAAAAAGATTAAATATTTTAACTCAATATATAGCAATAAATAATAGGAGTCTTTCCTACCTTCTTAATCATATGGGTGCAAGTATGACTGCCTTTAGTATATTGTAATAAAAATATAAACAAATATTATTTAGCCTAAAAAATATATAAAAATAGTGTGTGTGTGTGTGTGTGTGTGTGTGTGTGTGTGGTGTGCTTATATACATGATAGAACAACACCCCAGAAATACTCATATAGTCAATGATAGTGCCAGTTGTT
The DNA here is from genome assembly GCA_902729485.2 of Mus minutoides. Lineage (NCBI taxonomy): Eukaryota > Metazoa > Chordata > Mammalia > Rodentia > Muridae > Mus > Mus minutoides. The sequence continues at coordinate 1,226,767 of LR749614.1, read as the reverse complement.
GAATTAACTTACATCCAGGAAGCTATTCATAGTTAGGTACTCTGAGCACAAAATATGATAAAAGCATAATTATTAAATTACATGAAGATCACTAATAACTCTCTCAAAACACCTTCACAGATATGCCAGAGGTGTTTCTCCTAGGTGACTCTCGATGCAATCAAGTTGACAATGACAATTCATCATTGTGGACTCTATTTCAAAATTTGCTGATTTTCAAAAGTATCAGTAAATTAAGAACTTCAACATATCTTAATCTCCCTTACAGCACTCCTGATCTCTCTTTGGGGACACAATTCAACTTCTACCTTGTCTACCTGGACAATCGTTAAAGAAAACTATTCACCAAACCAAATTTGTACCATCATAAAAAGTTTTGCAAGACCTCCTTCCAAAAGAGTAACACACCTGGGATTGTTGATTGCTGCGATTCTCTCAGAGGGATGGGTAGAGAGGTATGAGACCTTCTCCTGAGTACCCAGCTACTCCTCCCAGAAAATTGTATGGATTTCTGCCTGAATAGCATATGGCCACATGTCTGGAGGAAAAATTTGAGTATATAAACTGGGAAGGACTAAGAAGAGTGTCCCAACTCCACAGTCATGAGAAGGTGCACACCTTTCTGTCTGGTTGATTTAGGATCACCTAAGCTTCTGTCAGTAATCCTTGAAGCTCATTTGTTCCCTAGAATGAAATTTGTTGAAATCCAACTTTGGTTTGTTACTGAAGCCTGAGGGAATGGTGGGGAGGATGCTGTCTTACCCTTGCCAAGGGAAAATATTCTACATCAATTATTCAGCTAATATCAACTAGATTATAATTATTTCTCATATAAAATGGAAATAGTGGAACACAACCCCTCCAGTGATACTCCATTATTCTTGAAAAGAATCCAATCATGAAAAGGATGAAAAATTCATCATGATTTACCAATGCCAGCACACTTCCACACTCACTCAAGGTGGTTCTTGGAACTAATATCTCAGGGACTCATTCCATGTCATGTTCATTGAGCCCTCTTCTCTGAAGTTCATACAGTGAGTCATTTGTACTCTGTGCTCCATTTCATTGGGATGCTAGCTTCCCATAACCTCGATGGACTAATGAAATACTCAATTTCTTAAATGTTTAAATATCCCTTAGCAGAGGGGTGTTTTCTGGTACTGCCCCAGAAATTAACACTTAGCACAGATATCTTGCATGTGTTTTGTTTTTTCTAAATAGACATTTCAAAATATCATTTTATTTGTCTATGTGCTTTATATTGGGGATCATCCCAAAACACATAAACATACACACACACACACACACACACACACACACACACACACACACACACACACACACACTGTATTGCTATGTATGTGAAATTCGGGACCTTTACAAGAAAAGGTGGCATATTAACTCCATTCATTTTTTAAATTATAATTTACAAAAGATAAAAGTGTGACTCAGAAAAAAGAATTAATACAGACTAAAAAGATATCCTACCGAAATGAGGGAGCTAACAAGAATCAAATGAACTCATCTTCTCAAGACCAGGTCTTCACTGCTAACAATAGCAATAAATTGCACTTTTTAGTAGGAAGAGGCATCTGCATTGCTCTCAGTCCTCCAGACGTTGGTGTCTACGTCTAATGTCTAGAAAGTTGCAAAGCACAGCTGCCAAATGCATTTGAAGTTGGACACATCATGACCCAGCTCCTGAAAAACATTCTAGGTGATTTCCAGTACTCCATGAAAATTAGAAGGAATAATCTTTTCCAAAGTTTAAAAAGTATAAATCATAAATAGTATACTAGATAATATGTTTCTTACAATAATAACTGGGTAGGTGATGGAGTCATCCAGTTGACGATAAGATATGTTAATATTATATATAACAAGTCATGGCAAATTGCTGCGAATGCTCATTGGTGTGACAGTGGAAAAATGTTTGGAAAAATAATTTTGGTAGAGATATGTAGGATGAGTTCTTAAAGTAGGAGACTTGAGAAGATAGCAAGTATAGAGATACCTTTAGAGATGTTGTATGGAACATCAGGGAAAGAGTTCAGTCAATAAAGTGCTTGCCCTGAAAACCCAAGAATTGGAGTTAGATCCCTAATAGCCTTATAAACAGCCTTGCCCAAGAGTGGTATTGCTGATTCTTCGGGTAGGTCTATTTCCAGATTGGTTTTCAGAGTGGTTGTACCAGCTTGCAATCCCACCAGCAATGGAGGAGTGTTCCTCTTTCTCCACATCCTCACCAGCATGTGCTGTCACGTGAGTTTTTGATCTTAGCTATTGGTGTAAGATGGAATCTCAGGGAGGTTTTGATTTGCATGACCCTGATCAATAAAGACTTTGAACATTTAAGTGTTTGTCAGCCATTCAAGATTCCTCTGTTGAGAATTCTGTTTATTTCTATACCTCATTTTCTTTTATTGGGTTGTTTGGTTCCATAGTGGTTAGCCCTTTATATATTTTGGATATTATATCCTCTATCAAATGTGGGATTAGTGAAGATTTTTTTCCCAATCTGTAGGTTGCATATTTGTCCTATTGGCTATGTCTTTTGCCTTACAGAAGCTTTCCAGTTTCATGGGGTCCCATTGATCAATTCTTGATCTTAGATCCTGAGACACTGGAGTTGTGTTTAGGAAATTTCCCACTGTGCCAATGAGTTCAAGCCTCTTTCCCACTCTTTCTTCTATTATTAGATTCAGTATATCTGGTTTTAGGTTGAGGTCCTTGATCCACTTGGACTTGAGCTTGGAGCAAGGTAATAAATATGGATCTATTTTCACTTTTCTACATATAGACTGCCAGTTAGACCAGCACCATTTATTGAAGATGTTTTCTTTATTTTATTGTAATTTTTTACTACTTTGTCAAAGATCAAGTATCCATAAGCATGTGTTATTATTACTGAGTCTTCAATTCTATTGCATTGATCAATATGTCTGTCTCTGTACTAATACCATGCAGTTTTTATCACTATTGTTCTGTAATATAGCTTGAGATCCCGGATGCTGATTCCCCCAGAAGTGATTTTATTGTTAAGAATTGTGTGTTCAGGTTTTTTGTTTGCTTGTTTTTGTTTGTTTGTTTGTTTATTGTTGTTGTTGTTGCTTTTCCAGATGAATTTGAGAATTGTTCTTTCCATATCTTTGAAAATTTTTGTTGGAATTTTTATGGGGATTGTGTTGCCTTTAGTAGGATGGCCATTTTACTATGTTAATTCTGCCAATACATGAGCATGGGAGATCTCTCCATTTTCTGAGATCTTCTTCAATTTCTTTCTTGAGAGTCTTGTTGTTATTACCATACAGATCTTTCACTTGTTTAGTCATAGTTACCCCAATATATATTTATGTTATTTGTGACTATTGTGAAGGGTTCTCTTTCCATAATTTCTTTCTCAGCCCTTTTATCAGTTGTATAAAGAAAGGCAACAGATCTATTTGAGTTAATTTTATATCCAGTCACCTTTCTGAAGTGTTTTATCAGCTGGAGAAGTTTTTTAGGGTCACTTGTATATACTACCATATCATCTGCAAATAGTGATACCTTTATTTCTTCTTTACCACTTTGAATCCCCTTGATTTCCTTTTGTTGTCTTATTGCTCTAACTAGAACTTCAAGTACTATATCAAATAGATGTGGGGAGAGTGGGCACCCTTGTCTTGTCCCCAATTTTGGTTTGATTGCTTCAAGTATGTCTCCATTTAATTTGATATTGCCTGTTGATTTGCTATAAATTGCTTTTATCATGTTTAGCTATGGGGCTTGAATTACTGGTATCTCCAATACTTAAGAAAGGGTTTTGTATTTTGTCAAATGTTTTTTCAGCATGTAAGGAGTTGATCATGTGACAGAAGCTGGTGACCCCTGTGGTTGAATTAGGGAAAAGCTGGAATAAACTGAGGAGGAGGGCAACCCTATAGGGAGACCAGCAGCCTTAACTAACCTCAACCCTGAGATCTCTCAGACACTGAGCCACCAACCAGGCAGCATACACCAGCGGATATGAGGGCCCCAACCCATATACAGCTGAGGTCTGGACTTAGAGAAGATGCACCTAACCCTCAAGAGACTTGAGGCCACAAGGTGGTGGGGTGGAGGTGGGGATGGTAGGCACATCCTCTTAGAGACAAGTGGGGGAGGAGGTATGGGTTGTGGAGCAGTCTGAGGGTGGGCTAGGAGGGGGATAAAGTCTAGACTGTAAAAACTTATTAAAGAATACATACATACATACATACATACATACATACATACATGCATGCAAGCCTTAGAAGGTAGCTTATGCTTAGAGTTCCAGAATTGGAGGTGCAGATGAGTTGGATCCCCAGAGTCACCATCTTCTCTAGACAAATTGATGAACTCAAAGTCCAACAAGTAAATCTTCAGAAGCTCAGGAGGAGCATTGAATTCTCAAAGCCAACCACATGCGCCTACATGGACAGGCAGCCACAAACAATACATCCACAGACTGTCCAACCATAGCCAGAGTTAGAGAGAGAGAAGGGCAGGAGGCAGGGGAAGACAGCCAGCCAGAGGCAGAGAGAGAAAGAGAGGAGACACACACAGAAATAGAAAAAGATGGGGTGGGGCAGGAAGAGAAGGAGAGGGGGAGGGGAAGGGGGTGAGAGAGAGAGAAGAGAGAGAGAGAGAGAGAGAGAGAGAGAGAGAGAGAGAGAGAGAGAGAGATTTTGGTATAGGAGATAAAAGTGACCAAGGAGAGATTGTGTAAAGAATATTGGTCTTTGGAGTAAAGTACTGAGATTTGTAAGAGTGTCACAGCAAATATGCCTAATCATGGAAAGATTTTATTTTTATAAATGTGTTCTTGATAAAATTTGACTATTTTTTTCTCACTGTCTCGCCTTTTCTCAATTTGTCACTTTTTGATAGCATCCTAATAGGACACATTTTTTTTTTTAATTCACGAAAAGGACAGTTATGTTTTATTTGAATCTTAGGCTCTTGTACAATATTCATACCTAAAATGCTCTCGCCAAATACCATCTTCCCCTTTCACTTGAGAAGACATCTATCAACAAATAGTCAAATGTCAAATCTATCCCACTTCTGTGAATTATTGCATGGTCTATTTTTTATGATATACCTAGCAACTCTATTATAACATATTAATTTCATTAATATATGTCTAATGTCTTATTTAAATGCAGTATTGAATGCTAATTAAACTTCTGCAGTATTTTCAGCTAGCCTTGAGAAATTCACTTCTTTATAAATTGTTAATTAGTAGTTCTGTTATATAATGTATATGTGTGGTAATGTACACACACACACACACATGCACACACACACACACACACACACACGCATGCACACACACACATACACACACCAGTGTTTATGCTTTACTGGATTTTACTTGTGTTTTTAAATCAAATAGCATTCATGATTGTCCAATGTTAACAAAAATGGTAAATTATTAAGGTCATGTAAATCATTTTGGTCCACAGACACAAATATTGGCAAACATTGGATTTTATATATTGATTTCCAGCAAACCAAATACCAAGGAAATGCTTCACTGTAATTGCATCCAAACAAGAACAATTGGAGTTCAAGTCATGTTTCTGGTCTTTGACTTGAATTTGCTTCCTTTATTCGCTTGGATTGTGTGCGTGGGGGGGGGGAGTGATTTTCCTTTAATGTTCCTTGTGTAGCTTGACATATTGTAAGCAAATACACCTGCATTCTAAAAATGAACATCCAAGGCTAACCTTTTGAAAATTCACACAGTACTGAGGACATCATAAATGATTCACCAATGACAGACATAGAGGTAATTTTTATGACCTGAACCATGAATAGTGCTTTAGTTCTTGATTCAAGAGACTACTTTTCACTACACTGAGTCCGCAAGTTTCAAAAATAAACCTTCTGCTGATAAGGAGATTTACAGAGAACAAAAAATCCTGAGTCAACTATTTATCTGGGACCAAATTCTGTGAGCTAAGCTTAGTTCTGGCAAGAGGTTTTCCAAGGACTTCATTTATTTTAATATGGTACAAGCAGTTTGGAGTTACACTGTATTTTATGTTCATGGGGTTTTGACAGAAGAGGAGGGAAGAGGCCTAGAAGTAACATTTCATGCAATCTTGGAGATAAAAATTTAGCAACCCCTAGAAGCAACATTCTGTGTGGATACTCTGGGGGAAACACAAGTCTATTAAAGGGGAAATAAAAACAAGTATATTCATCATTGGTGTTATGAAAAGTTATCACATAATAGAGAATATTAAAAATACTATGGGAAAGAGGACAAATATAAACTTTTTTAAGAATTCTAACTAAAGATAAAGCCCATTGTTTTAAAGGGGAAATGGGGTAGACTTCATGAAATTTGAATAGAATGGTATTTCTCAAACTTTGGCATGCATAAAAGATGCCTGGGAAACCTGTCAAAATTGAAAGTTTGGGACCACCCCCAAGAGATTTGTACTTAAAGCACAATCATGTATAACCAGGATCTTTACATATACTACCTTAAAATGCAAGTAGCACTTCAGGGTATGTGCTTTCCCTTTAAAAGATTTAATAATCATGAATACACAGTGGCAAAGGGAGCTGTAGTTATGTGAGAGGACTGAGAACAAAACAGGGAGACAGGAAGGTAGGGATGTCTTCTGATATCTGTGGGTCTTTGGAATCCTTCTTGTATCCCTCTAAAGCTACTTAGAGAGAAACAATTTACTGGTGAGTATTCCTACACATTCCAGACCAGGAGATCAACCATAGAAGCGGTCTGTATTCCATGCAATCCATCCACAATTTGCCCCATAATGATGAAAGTGATATCACACATCAATGATTGCTCCTTGGATTGCAGGCACTTCTCAACAACTGCAGGACTTCTGGAGGGGAAGCATGTCCAATATAATGCTTCAGAGGAGAAGAGAAGAATGTGAGCTGCGTTTTGAAACAATACACAGGTATACATGTCCTGCAGCTCTGATGTTTTGTTGAGGCCAGAAAGGATCATTTACCCACCTTTTCGGCAATCTATGGGCATTACACACTGTTAATATGTAGCAATGTTTCTGATAGCCAATAGCACATAGTTGGTGGTGTCCTGTGATGTCATTGTTTGATGTAACATAAACTCAGATTTCCTCGTTTACATCTTAGTCTCTTTTACATTTCTACTTTATATAGCATCTGCCCTTACGTAACATTTAATGCAGAGCAACAGCCTAGATGACCGCAGGGCTAAGTCAGCAGACTCCAGGGCAGGAGGCAAGGGAAAACACTATATGTTTCGTCACTAGTACAGAATGCCAAAGCCAGGCTCCACCAAATGATAATTTGTAAATGCCCCACACTGCAAGAAGCTTGCAAGAGTAGAGAACACGATAGCCAAGGTCTGATGCACAGAGAAGAATGAAAACCCAAGAATGAACAGCACATCAGAGGCGGATAGTGAAGGATCTTGAGGGCTACAGCAAAGGACATTTTACAACAGACCATAAAGTCCCATTAAACATTATCCAAAGTGAGATGTTTGTGCATAAGCTCTACTACAAGTACATGAAGCTGGTTAAGGCACAGAAGTGTAAAAACTAGGAAGACAGAGACACAGATATAGGCTTACTCTAATTCTGCACTCCCCTTATGTCACCCCATGTTAACTTGAAGAAAATATCTCTGGTAAAGATGCAAAGATGACTTGTATAGACTTTATTATAACTATTAATTTAATTCCTTAAGTTTTATAAACACAAAAAGTAATGAAAACTCAATGCATTATATCTATATTCTTTTCTTTGCTGCCATATTTTTCCATTACTTGCATCTTCCCACTGCAGCTACGACTTCCTCTATATAATATGATACATATATTTGTAAATAAATTCATACACATAAGTATATGTATACATTAACATTAATGTAATGATAAGCAAATGAAAACAAGTCTACCAACTTGAGGAGAGGTATGGGAGAGGTTCAAGAAAAGAAGCTGGGAGGGCCTGGAGGAAGGATGAAGAGGGGTTGTGATGTAATTCTATTTCAGTTAAAACGTATATACAATAATAGGTGCCACTCCATACAAATGAGCAGGAAGACAGAGAAAAGCCCACAATGTGTTTGTCCTTATCTGATTATAAAGTATTCATTGAAATCTAATAACAGTCTTTCTCTAACCTCAATGTGTCAATCAAATGACCCAGACAGACTCTCGAGCTCTTACTTACCTTGTTTCTATGTGCTCATTTATTTGAGCCCATCCAACTACCATTCTTGTCTCAACTTCGCACCTTGCCTCATCTAAACTGTAGAACCAGACAGTTACTTCACTACAGCTCAATTTACTCTAACACTTTGCTGAGGAATTGAACCTTCACACAATTTGTCTTTTCTCAATAGCGGACAAAGTAACTATTGTGTGCCTTTCTATATTGTTTTATGGCTATTTATTTCACATATAATTGCCTTTCACCAAATAAGAAAACCTTTTTCTTTCAGGCTAAGTGTCTGCTGTATACCTTTTTAACTGCTCAAGTGTCTTATGCTGGCTTGAATACACTGTTGTCAGTGAATGTTACTATTCATTAGTCCCACTGTGATTGTAGCTGAGACTTGTAACATTTAATGGATACTAAAAAGCATAGTGTGAGAACCAGACGGCTATACTTCCACCTGAGCTCTTTTTCATATTAAAACATCAAGGAATGAATCCCTACTACAATTTTCTACAGCCAGCCTGAGATCTTACAAAGAATTCTACAATAAATGGCATCATTTTCCTGACAGATTCAGATTTTAAGTGATAGGGAAGACACTATATTTTTTATATGGAGATAATTTCAGAAGTCAGTACACATGCAAAATTAAGTATATGAGAAGCTGGTGGAATATTAAAAAGAGATTGTGTTCTTTTTTTTTCTTAATCATAAAATCTCCATCCAGTATGAACAAAAATCTCTTCAAAGAAGCTACAGATACTTTATTTAAAATTATGCTTCTTGGTTAGTTTCATTCCTCAACTAAAATTTCTCTCTCCCTTGTGCCTTTTTGCAACCTTTCCTGGCAGGTTTATTGTTAAAAAGCCAAGGAGCATTCAAATTGTGCCACAGGAACACGCATTTATCATTGGCAAAGGTTCCACACAGTAGATGAATTACAGTAATAGGTATGTCATGAAATAGCATTGTATCATACCACTCTTCTTTCCCTTTCTCTACCAAGCAGGTCAAAGCTGATAACAAGTGGTGCTCTAAAGTGATATTTCTGGACAAATTAAAGGGATAGAGTGAGTTTTAAAGCTTTAGGTTTGTGATACTTTAAAATGATTAACACTTCCATCTAGCTATGCCTCTGCAGCTCTATTGCACTTCTTGGTCTATGTGGATGTTGCTTACAGTGAAAAGCTACTGGGTTCCCTACTGGCAGTTAGGTGTTCTCAATCAGGGAGAAGTTGCTGTCAGAAGGGGAAAGCAGATCCCCTCTTGACCTTGGAGGAATTTATTCTCTCACTGAGAGATAAAGTACATTAACATAAAATACCAAACAAGTATGAAGCAAGGTTTCTGTATACTGGGAAAAGAGTATAAATAAAGAATTATTTGAATGGACAGAAAAGTAAGTGTGTCAATAACTGTATAATATAGATTACAAGATCTTCAAAGACGACTTCCAAAGACTTGAGTTTATTTAAATGTATTGAAGGCATAAAGAGGGAAAGCATTCCTCTGTCCTATTAAGATTTTAGACAAAATTTTAAAGAATATATTGCAATGATTTTCTTTTGGTTATATTGTATGCTGTGTTTCTGAGTTAACTAGACTGAAGTAGGCATAAATAATATATATATATATATATATATATATATATATATATATATATATATATATGGCTTGTTGTTAGTTCTTTTGTTGACGAATGAAAGGAACAGTAAACAGTTTAAACAGAGACCTATTTCTCAAGTAAATCTGATATAAGCATACCTAACTAGTGGACATACCTATCTATCCAAGTGGGAACTCACTGCTAGCATTAGATACAAGATAATGACATATAGAAAAGACATTTATGTGTCTCTTGCTTTGAATGCTGATAGTGTTGGATAGCCATAGAGATTAGACAAAGATAACAATTATTATGGCAGATACTAAAATAAAATCCCAGAATTCCCATATGAAAAAGAATTATATGAAAAAGATACTAAGTGTTTGACTTCGGGTTTGAAAAAAAAATGCCATGTAACTTAGAGGTACTCTATATTTAATACACAAGGAGTTTGATTGCAAACTGTTTGTGACAGAACAATCAGATGCTCAAAATCAACTCTACTAACCAGTAAGGACAACTGGAGATATTTTTCAAATTAGTTAAAATAGATTTTGATATACACTCTTGTACTCAGGAGTGCGCACAGTTTCTCTGCAGTAAGATTGCTACTGAATCTTTGACAGCTCTAGAATCTTTGTCACTTTTTATTGAACAAAAGAGTAAAAATGTTCTTAGCTTCAATCTAGCCCCTATTTCAATTATCAGCTATTTATATTACACTATTCCTATGTGAAAAAGTAAGAATTTTCAAACTAACAAATTGAAAAGGATAATTTTAAGAGACTAAAAATATTGTAACATATAGTATATGATTTTTCCCTTTGTGGAAGTAAGTTTGTTTAAGAGTTTTCATTTTGTTTTGTTTTTAATCTATTTCCAGTTCTTTCCCCCTTCTACTCTCTTCTAACAGAATCACAAACAAACAGGCACCCAAATGCACACTAACATGACATTCTGCATGTGCTGGGCAGTAGCTGCTCATTGTACATGGTTTCAACAGGACTGGAATAAATATTTGGATCAGGGTTTATGTTTATCATTGGAAACATTCCATTTACTTCACACACATTTAAATGAAACTAGAAATATTTGGGTCAACCAAGCACCAATCTTGTGGTTGTCTGTAATATATATCCATGATTTACTTCAATTACTTCATGCAGTCATTCCTACTACAGTTCTGCATATTCTGTCAGTAGAAACCCAACACATTTTCAATATGGAAAGCCTATTCAATCTCTCTTGTGTTGAATTTTGGTTTGTGTCTATGTACTAATGTTGGAATGTACCCAGTCCTATTGAGGTTTAGATTTTGAACTTTCTCATGGATCTAGGTTCATTACATTACCCCTCCTCTATGCAACCACACTGGAGTTTGGGCTTGAATTTGTCATCTATGTGTCAGTATAATGAGTCGTCATAAAAACTGTGGTACCTTAATAGAATCTTGTAACGAGGGAGGTGAGGAAACTTTCTGTTCTGTATGAAAAGAGGTTAAACATTAAATCTGTTGAGGACACTTAAGTACAGCAGAGAAGGTATAAAATGGGAGCCTACGAAACATGTGATAGAGGGATGAGTTCTGCTTGTTAGACATGACTAAAGAGTTATCCAATTAGAAGACTGGCTTCCTACTAGCTTAGTAAAATGTCCCAAAGCTAACAATGTATATATAATTTGTGCTGATTAAAATGATTAGTTTGTGTTATGAGAGCTCCAAATAGCTGAAGATTTTAGGAAATGAAAACAAATTTTAAAGATGCAGAGGAAGCCAGAACAGAAGAAATGACGCACAAGCCCCGAGACTTGAGAACACAAAGAGGCATCTTCAACACACCCACGTGTCCTCCGCGTCTTGTCTGACAGTTCCAGGAACCCCTGTCATTTTCTGTTATGCACACTAATATCAAACCAGCTCCAAACCTTCACTACCCGTTACATAATATCAAGTGAAAATATAAGTGTTTCAGAGAATGATGGGGCCAGCTGGGAAGTCACATAAGAGATCAAAAGAAGGAACAGTCATGTAAAACAATATACAGCTCTAGTGAGAGAGGCGACCTAAGATGAAATGCATCTATGCATGGTAGTTTGTGTAGTGCCTATCTCTCCATTGTAACACATTGTTTGTGCAGTGCCTGTCTCTCCACTGTAACACATTGTTTGTGTAGTGCCTGTCTCTCCATTGTAACACATTGTTTGTGTACTGCCTGTCTCTCCATTGTAACACATTGTTTGTGTAGTGCCTGTCTGTCCATTGTAACACATTATACTTGGCCTCTCATTTCCACCACCTTCAACATGAGTGTTACCCACCTCTATCATGCAGGAGTTTGTTCCATAGAATAAAAGTAATTGAATGGAAAGTCTTTTCTAGAGGGTCCTTCTTCCTATTATAACTAATTGTGAGCTTACTAAGGATGAGAGTAAATGTGGATAAATGTGTAGTAGGCAAACATGAAAAACATGGGAATACAATGGTCAGAAATAAGGAAGATTTGTGACTTTTACATGGTGTAACCAAACTTCTGTGAGCTCTAACCAGAGTAGCGACATTATCAAGGCAGGTAGGTCAATGGATCAAACAATATGATTTTCACTATTAAATGAATTGAGATCACTTTTTTTTTTCTTTTAAGATTCTATATTTGGTGGCAAATGTTGAACAACAACTGATGGAATTTTAAACCAGCATTGCTGCCGGTGGAAGGCACAAGGGAAATTGACAGGTCATTAGGTGCCTCTTGCCCAGGGGCTCTGAACGCTAACTGTGTGTTAGTTAGAAGATCTGTGTGCTTTACGCATGCCGTTGCTCAGACATCCCATCACAGGCTCATTGGCTGGTTTAAAGTATAATCTGTGGTCCAGAAAACAAAAATGTCATGAAACCAGTCAGGTGAATGTATGGGAATCAGAATTCAGGGAGCACTTCCCTTAGTGAGAGCGAAGTGCAGTCTATAAGGACATTTTCAAAAACAGAATGACGTATAGAGAGTGCCAAAGTGCAGATAAGCCTATCTCACCTGATGCTCCCTGAGACTGCTGTGTGGCTTCCAGTGAATTTTTGATAATTTCCTATAACTATTTTCCAACATGAGTGTTGATTCTGTAGCACATGTACCAATTAAGAAATGCACAGATGTGAAATGGGGAGGGGGGCATTGTATATCTGTGTGTGTGTGTGTGTGTGTGTGTGTGTGTGTGTGTGTGTGTGTGTATAATGTGTTTCTGGAGATTCATTTGTATATGTATGTAAGATTTATGAGCTATCAAGCACGTTATAAATATGGAAATATATACATGTGCCCTGATTATCTTTTCTAAGAATATTCCTGTATATGACTTGGTAGCACACTTTCTTACCTCATGGTCACGGCAATAAATGGTTACCTATGACTATATAATGCACTGGACATTACATTCAATGACTGGGCAAGCAGAGTCAGTTTGTACATTCCTGACCAATTCTTAGAAAAAGAAAAATCCAGAGGCATTGAAAAGCATAGTTTGAGTACTGCTTATGAGCCATGATTATGTATATTTTATGTTCTGTTGTTATTTGAAACTGTTCTTGAGCTCCGAGGAGCCTGTCAGTCTGATGGATGCAGGAAAACCCATTAAAAAGCAATCTGAAATGCGTTTCAGGTGAAATCATTTCTACCAAAGTGCAGATGACTTCATTTATCCTAAAGATATAATTAGAATGGGGACTGAATTGGGTTTTCTCTTTATATAATATATTACAAATATATACCTCCGTATTCTAGAGTAGGCATGTGTACTTCCTTTTAAAACCTTCATGTCAGAAAGCGTGCTTCTCCTTCCATGAATCTCTACACTCTGTATATTCACAGCTCTTCAAACAGGCTCTCAAAAAAAAAAAAGTAGAAGCACAATAAAACACCCAGGAGGTGTTATTTCTCTTAGCCTTATCTGTACATGTCAGACAATTAAGACAGTGATGACATTACTGTTCAAAAAAATTTATTATCAGAGGCAAAATTTGAATTTGCTTTGCTTAAGATAAATAGACAAATTTTCGCACTTAGAAAAATTCATTTTTGTCAGGAAAGTATTAAACTTTCATCTTGAACATATAGATTCAATTTTTACTGAATAACTTAAAGTCATACCACAGAAAACATTTATCTGCTAAACTAACATAAGGTTATTTATTTGGCAAATGCTTTAGAACTCATGTTTATTAAGAGACTAGCAATCTTTTTATTCCCAAATCATAAAATATTAGAAAGAAGAAAAATATGCTTCCAAAAGGAACATGCTATGCATGTCTGGTCTAATAAAGTAAAGAAACATTGTTACTAAGCAAATGTGCTGATTAGAAATAGTCCTACAATGTAATTTTCAATTATTTGATAAATTCAGCCTTGGCCAGATAGCCAAAAGTAAAATTTCAAAGGTAAAATTGATGTTACTGTTTAAGTAACTTAAAATGTGTGAAATCAAAATGATAATGTGTTTTTGTTTTACAGCACTTACCTGTGGTCAAAGACTATTAAAATGCAAAAGAGAATAAACTATAGCCCTGAAAGACTGCACATATATGGATATATGTCAATGTACACGTGCCATTTCAAAAAGCTAATGTGAGATAAACATTATGCAATAGTATAAAGGCTAGAATTAAACATTTGAGAAGAAATCCATTTGAAAAAGAAATAGTTGACACTTGAGAAATGACAGTTAAAAGACCTATTTGAAATAAAAGACAGATCAAAGACTTTCTAATGAGTTCTCACCCAATAGGTTACATACTACATGAAGGTGATGGCAGATCTGTACATAAAAGCAAATCAAATCCCTTGAGCCTTGCAGGGACGATTAGCAGGAAATAAATGCTCTGCACATTTGAGTCAGGTGTTCTTAACTCTGCTATTATCTTTTCTACAAAACTCTTTGCTCTTTCATTTACTTATATGACATAAGAAAAAATGTGTGCCATTAGAAGCAAGTTGACCTGTACAGATGCGAGTCAAAGTAGTTAGCTCAGACTGTGTCTACGCACAGCAGGGCTCTTCAAAATATAACTTCAAGTAAATTAAGCAGTGCAGTTCATCTACAGTTCTACTCAGAAAGAGAAGAATTTTTCTGATCCCTGTGATAAGCAATAGAAGTTCAGTCTCACCTAATAACTCTTCCTAATAACACAGAGACAGGTTCAACCTCATTGTTGTGAGACACTAGTGAAGCGCTTTGCAGTCCACTCTGTTCATGGATCATTGGGTGAGTGTCAGTTAATTACTTGTAGTTTAAAGCCCTCACAAACAAAGGTGGAGTTGATGTGATGAAAATATTTTTTTTAGAGATCTCAGGAAGTAATCTTGGTAATAAACCAGTGATGAGCCAGAAACACACCAATCATCAGTTATCAAACAAGCCCATAGCAATAAAACTGGGAGAGAGGGGAGGGAAGCAAATATTCCAATCTCACGCGGTCTCTATGGATAGACAATGTCTCAAGCTTGAAAGAGGCCCAGAAGTGATGGATTCCCATCATGGAAAGCTTCACTTCCTAGTTTTGAGGGCCCAGTAATATTAGTAATTCATTATAGAAACTAATGGCCTTTAGCCCCCATCCGCTCAATGATCAGTTAGAATTAATAACATTTCATGGGGTTATCATGTGAACTGATACCTATAAAGTGTCTGGAACTTACTAGATATCCATATTCTCACATTGTTTTTAATCTTTCCCTATAATTAATAGCTTATTTTAAAGAACCTGAGCAAACTTAAGCCTTCTTTTTTTGCTTTGTTACTACATCAGTATTTGAACTAGGAATCACAGAAAAACTAACTCTAATATATATATATATATATATATATATATATATATATATATATATATATGAACTTTTATTCAATTATATTCAATATGAATTATATAAAGCAAATAAATTACTATAAATTAATATCTATCAGAAATATATTCAATATAAATGCCTTTAAAGTATGGATTGTGAAGTCTTTGCAAAAATCACACGATATAAAGTATTTGAATAACTTAAAAAAACATAAAGACTTAAATTATACAGTGATATATAAATACACCCTTAATATAAGAACCTGTTTTTAATAACTCTTTTAAACGTTTTCTAAAAGCATCGTAACCTTTCTTACCAAAACTTTAAAGTAAAGTTTCATAAAGTGAAATTGAAAACCAAAACTGCTAAAGTACATGGTTATTTGACTTTTATTGAATCCATCCCAAAATGAAATAAAAATATTTGATTTTAAAATGTGCCAATTAGTTCAAAGCAGTTGGAATTGAGGGCCAATTTTACATAAATTAAAACTTGAAATTTCAGCATAGTTTATGAGGATTTGAAGTAATAAATTACTGCCTAAGAGTGACTGAATCTGCTTCAGAGCATAAGTGATTTACTTAAAGTTATCAAACAAAGCTAGCATCACTTTGGGAAACGTGAAATACTTTTACATGTAGATTTAAGAATATAGGAAAAGCTGGAAGAAGCTGAGGAGGAGGGTGAACTTTTAAGACCAGGAGTTTCAACTAACCTGGACCTCGAGATCTCTCAGACACTGGGCCACTAACCAAGAAGCATATACCAGCTCATATGAGACCCCCAATACATATACAGCAGAGGATTGCTGGGGCTGTCTGGACTCAGTCTGAGAAGATGCACCCAACCCTCAAGAGACTGGAGGCCCCAGGAAGTGGAGATGTCTGGTGGAGTGAGGGGGGTGGGGAGACATCCTCCTGAAGACAGTTGGGGTGGGGAGGAGGTATGGGATGTGGAACAGTCAGAGGGTGAACTGGGAGAATAAAGTCTGGACTGTAAAAATAGATTTACATTACTAAACTGCACAAACTGTTTTTCAAGGATGAATTCTGTGCCAATTTTGATTCCAATTATTATTGTTTAAATTTTATGGTGTTATTATAATTTCAAGATGGTTTGCATTTCTACAAAATACTAGCATTATAAAATCAAACAGTGCAATTTACCTAGAAGTTTCAGAATTAGTATGGAAATAGTTGGACTTCATATCTAAGACTTATCAAGCTATTCTATAGCATGAGATTCTGTTTCAC
This sequence comes from Mus minutoides, assembly GCA_902729485.2. Lineage (NCBI taxonomy): Eukaryota > Metazoa > Chordata > Mammalia > Rodentia > Muridae > Mus > Mus minutoides. Next base: position 1,209,882 of record LR749614.1, on the reverse strand, counting down.
CTTGCCTTCATTCCAACTGGTTCATGAGTTCGTTACATTTTACCTGTGAACATTTTATATCTATTTTCTACCATCTTCCTTTCACTCTCTGCCTGCTCAGTTAAATACAGTCTACTCAATCTTTTTCCTTTTCTTGGTTGAATTCCTAAATTACATAACTATTGGTATCAAATGACAATTCAGCCATGATCTCTGATAGATGAAAACACGCCATGGATATCTTGGCTTCTCAAACTCTGTCCCTTGACTACTGTATGTGCTATAAGTTACAAGATAGTTTGTGAAAATATTTAAGCTACCTTCTCCATCCTCCTAGAAGACAATTGTTAGAATATTTAATTAGCAGTGAATTTAAGGGTGACGCACGCCTTTAATCCCAGCACTCGGGAGGCAGAGGCAGGCGGATTTCTGAGTTCGAGGCCAGCCTGGTCTACAGAGTGAGTTCCAGGACAGCCAGGGCTATACGGAGAAACCCTGTCTCGAAAAAAATAAAAAATAAAAAATAAAGTAAGCATGATATTGTATGTGTCATTATAACTTATCTATAGCATCTAATTCGGTGCTGCAGTTCCACAGAAATATTTTTCTCACGACGTAGTCTACCAAGTCTTGTACTTTTTTCTGAATAGGGTTTTCAATTATCTAGATGATATAGCCTTCTACTTGCATTCTGACCATCTGTAGATGTTATCTCACTATCAGAAGTAGGTGTTGAAAGTAAAGCAAAACTTTCAGTCTTAAGGTTTCATTTAAACTGTGTTCAATAACAGATCTGCAATGGGGGAATGTAATCAATATATTTAATTCTGTGCCCCTATATTTGACTACTTACACTTACTAAAGTAAATTGTGATTAACATGCACATCTACTAGTTTGAAATCATACAAATTTGAAATATAAATGTTAAGGATGATATATTAGCTGTGGCTGTGTTCAGTCATATATTCTGATCTTGTGAAGTCTCTAGCTAATGAGATGGACAGAAATGAACCAAAGACCCTGCTGTATGTTAGTTGTAGACAATCTATGTAGAGGAATTTAGGCTGTATCATAACTGGAGTTTTAAAGACCTGGGTGGCTGGTCTCAGCTTCATTTCATCTTCACGAAGAAGTCAAAGATGCAGTATGGTTTTGTGAAGACTCAAATCAGCATGTGTAAAAGCTAGTGATAATGGAACAAATTTTTGAAATTCAAGGCATTCCATTCATAACCTTGCAATATTTTAGTTGTATGTATCAGGTGAGTATCAGAAAATCCCATTATTACTCAATTACCTTAAAATTGTATAAAACAAAGGAAATTAAGGCCCAGCAAAAGTACATGCTAATGAATTTCAAGAAGCACATCTGCTTCTTGAAGACTATACATATCAGCCTTCTAAGTTTGAAATCATATTATTTTTGAAACTTCAAAGACCTTAAAGATATTAATGAGAAAAATGTGTAAAAATTGGGAAAACATTATATTTACAAGGTACATAGAGATAATAATACCAAAAGTGGCAAATAATCTAGTATTTTCTAATTAAAACAAAGTTTTGCTGTTATACATATAATAAGTAAGGAACTTTAGAGACTAGACCATGGACACTGTCAAAACATTGTTATTTCATGTAGATAATTGATTTGTAAAACACACAAGAGAGAAAGGTAGAAACTCTAAGTAGAAAATATAATTTTATAGCTACATTTTACAGAATATTCCAAGAGATATCATTAGTTTTTTTTTATTATTTTGAAAATATTACTTATTTAAACAACTAAAAAGAAACTTTAAAGCCTGATATAATTTAAACATTGGAAAGGTTCAATAACTGAAAAATGTGTAGCGCAAAACTGCCATCTCAACGCTGTTGGTACCACTAGACTGTTGAACAAGTTTTGTATGAGGTATAAACATTGCACATAATTATACACCGAGGATTTAGATTATAGCTAAACCAGTTGTGTTGAAGGCCACTAAAACACTGAAAGAGGATTATAACTATTAACAATATGGAGGAAAGAGAACTAAGAAAGCCCCTCAAACTCAAAGCTGGAAATGAAAACTCACTCAAAATAAAAAGCACTGCCCGCAGCTCAAAGGTTTCGCAATACTTCAGGGAGCAAAACAAGACACCATGTGTACCACTTTGGGGAGCTCTGATCTATGAATGAATTCACCAGTGCTATAATAGATATTTAGGCTCCTCATGGCTGTAGACTAGTTATAAAGGTTATATTTTAAAACTTTACTTTCAGTAAGTGATTTACATCTCAGATTTCACATTGAGCATGACCTGACCATCACTCTTTCATACCACGGAGTACTTAAAATTCATGTAATTTGATTGAATGAGGTGTTGAAAATTGTAGCTATAAGAAATAAACATTAATTGTTTACATGATGAGGTTCAGATTTAATTTTTATGTAGTCCATGGATTGGAAAATTGCTTCTCATTTCTACAAACAAAAATAATTCTATGATCTCTATTTTATAAATGATTTTTTTCCCAGACAGTCTCTGAACTGCAACATTTGGAAGAGCTGAACATCACGGGAAAATCAAAAAGGGTTACACAATTCTTGATTCAATAAAAGAGTTGTATAAATATTTTACAATGTTAAACTTAAGATATGTTGACTCTGAAGCAGGGAGCTGGCCTATTGAGTGCGAGAAGCACTGATATCTAGTTGTGTTACACATAGCCATAGAAATGGCTCTTCAAAATTCCTAGGTACAACAGGGTTGTTAATTCCCAAAGGCTTTGTACAGTAACACAGCATAAAAGCAACTTTGTGTCTTAAGGGAGGGCACAACTGGCATTAAAGGTCATTAAATACTAATAGACCTGTTGAGGTATGGTTGCTTAATGAAGGATAGGAGCACAGTACACATAAAGATTAACACAGAGAGAGAATTTAACTCTGCAGTAGTGAAACTAAGAAACACCAAAAAGCTATACAGAAACACCTCCTTAGCAGTGATCATTCTAAGTTTACACAAAATTGCTTTATGCAATAGAAATGTTGACCAACATAATTACAGAAACCAGCAAAAGGTTGCCACTGACTTAAAAGAATTTGCAGAGTGGTTAGTTTACATGTGTATTTTGTTAGAATTCAGTTTCATGTGGTAGAATAGATCATTCTTCAGTACATAGACAAAAAAAAAAAAAAAACACTTAAGAAACCAAGATATATAAAGTAGGAATGTTGAGATAAACTTCTTGAAGCCTTTTCCAGGTGTCCACAAATTTATAAAAAAGAGCTAAGTTTCCTTTGATCTGAAGAGAGTCTTCGAACAGGTGCATGTACAACATACTATATACATATGGATCTTCCTTATGTACATAATGCATATGTACATACTATCTATACATCTTTGCAAGTGTATACACAGCTTTAACTCAAAGAAAATGAGTTAGCAACACAGTAATCATTGCCAGACAATCCAAGTGCTGAAACAATCCACACAGATTGCTTAGAGAGCTGTTGTATCTCTCCTGTTGTCCATGGCTGAGAATAGAATTCCCTTCTGAAGTGCTTTTTTACTTCCACTGCAACACTGATTGTCATAGGTAATTGTTGTGCTTTCGCATAATGCCCACTCTGGATGTACATACATAATGTTCACATACAACATTGGACATGTTAAATAAGCATGCCGGAACACAGGCAGGACCATATATCCATGCACAGAATAGTCTGAATAGGATTTCCCAGACTGACAGCAACATTAACATGCACCAGTATCATACTTGGTCCTGAACAGTAGGGAATGTACAGCTGGAGTAACCAGGGCAAGTGTCACTTGCAAGAGTTTCTTTACAGAGGAATATCCAGTAGAAACACAAATGTAGAGTCAGTGAAACAAAAATAATAGCCCCCAACAAATCAAACACCAAAACAAAAAGGAAATCCTCCCTCATGTTAACATTGACATTCTGGCTAGCCTCCTCATTCCACAGAAAGCGGGTCCTCCTACAAAGTTCTAGGTTGAGTGCTCTAAAAGTGATGGATATTAGTGTCTCATGGCTTTTCCCAGCCACTGGAAAAGCTCATCTTGGTAAAGCCTTTTCCAGCGCACATTGGCTTCCACGGTTTCCACAGCACGTGAGAAAGAAGCAGATGCTACCCCGTCATAGGACTTCATGAAGTTCTTTAGCTGGAAATAGAAAATGAACATGTGAATCTGCATGTATTCATATGAATTATGTAGAACATACAGGGATAAGATGCATCTGACATGAAGTGTCGCATGGAAACCTAGAAAACACTTGAATGAGCCCTCTAGCTCCACTTGCTTTAAGTTACATTTAAAAAGTCATGCTCGTATGCCCTGCGTTCTAATCTTCTACTGCCTTTGCTGTGTAGAGCTAATGTCCCTGGTTTGTTGATTATAAGGACACCAGTTTCTTGAGTTACTTTGCAGGAACTTGAAGGCTGCCATCCGTTTAACCAGGTTCACTTGGGTGTAAGAAGATGTCTTCCATATGACTTTTTGATATTTTAGGACCAATATCTCTCCCTCATAGATCATATTTACACTGGCATTTTCTAAATAAGGATTCTATGAAAAGCTATGAAGATTAATTCTGAATGAACAATAAACTGATCACTTTTAATCACTGTTCCTAACTTAAGGCACCTTGCTTGAATACCCTATCTGTAACCTCCCAAATCCTGTCCTCATATGTGTGGGTTTGAGACTTGTTTATCCATTTCTCCACATGAGGCCTCTCTACAGGTAATCTCCTTTTCTCTATAAAAATAAATCTTTTGTTTCATTGATTAACATAGTGCTCTCTCATTACCTGGGCTGTATGGGTAATATCACCATGATCCGAAGTAAATATCCTAATGTGGAATGAGTTTGAAATGAAAATTAATAGTGCAAAGGGTTGAAAGTATGCAAGAAACAGAAGATAATGCTGCAAACTAGCATGCTCCAGACAAGACATGCTATCACAAGCCTACAGAAGTTCCGGTTACTGGCAGTTGGCCTGGAAGATATTGGCCATCTGTCAGTTACAGGTGGAGGGGTGCTTGCTAGACCCTTCACCATTTTATTAAACTAATTGGTAACAGATAGATTTGTGAATAGAGGCACTATCTTTAGTTGCCCTCCCCCTCTACCTCTAGCAACTCCATCAGGCTCCAGTGAAAAGTTTCAAAGCTAAGTCACACAGTTGGCTTTTGTGAAACTCACAAAACAAAACAGAAAAGACATTGGGTATAGGAAAGAAAGTTGTAGAAAAGAGGGGACTAGACAGAGGTTAGAAAGGGAGAAGAAAGGGTCAGGAATAAGAATAACCATACATGTGTAAAGTTGTGAGGAACTCATTTAATTAGTCAAAAAAAACCTCTACATTTAAAACAATAGGTTGTGTCTACAATGTGATGTGATTTACTCTCAAATGTGTAGGAAAGCAGCGTGGGCAATACAGTTTTAATAATTTCAAAGTTGTTCATTCACAAACACCTATAGAGAATGGGTAAATCCTGAGTGTTTGAGGCCCCTGAGTGAAAGTGTATCTTATATGGGCACAGATTCTAAGCCCAATTGGCCCATGGTCAATTGTCCAAGCCATTACCCATATGAGCCTGGCTCAAGAGGGATGGCAAAACTTTCCTAGTAAGTGTGAGTATGAATGTTTATGAATGATTAATTGGTGTGTGTGAAGATTAGGGCCTGTAGCATCCTCCTGGATGTTTACAACCTTAGACCATTCCCATGTAGAGAACTTCCACTGAGATCAGCTGACCGCTCCCCATTTGCTGTAATATACTTGCTGAGGTTCCAGATGGTGATTGTGATAGAGAATCCCTTCAGATCCCAGCTTCACTGTGTGTGTGTCTATCTTTTTGTTATTACTTTGCCATCTCTGGCCAGAGTTCCAGGACTCAAGATATATAGAACACAGCAGACAAAATTAGATAATTTAATTTATCTATTCACAACAGGTTGGTGGTATGGCTTCAACAACCAGGTCTAATTACAAGTCACATCCACCATAGCAAAGAGTCTTTGCAACTGACTATAATAACACTCAAGGGTCATTTTCCTATTTGAATATTTGTTAGTCATATTCTAAAAGTCAAACTATCTTAAATGTCAAGGGATTGCCAAATAACTGGACAGTAGAACACAGCATTGGTGGTATGAGAAATGAATGATAAATGAACTCACAAACAACCTGATACATTTAGAAATATTAGATATTTAGGATAAGGAAGAATATTAGGTATTTAGAAATATTAGATTATGTAGGATAAAGAAAAAATATTGTTTCATTTAGTCAGAGAATTTGAGCACTGAAGTTCAAATTTGTAAGTGCTTTCCTATGATTCTTACTGGAAGACATTTTTGTTTAGAGAGTTCATACACTCTGAGAAGACTCAAGGAATCTGCTTCAAGATTAAACACTAGCACCTTCACTTTTTGTTCTGTATGCCTTGAGAAACTGGCGACCAACCAACAATTACAGTGCTAACAGAAAATGTGAAAAATCAACTCACAGCAAAGCGACATTCTGTGGTGTAATTAGTGTGGGGTGTGATCCTTCACAGAGTGGGCGCCACATGGCGGCTCCGCCAGGAAGGATATTCAGGGCCTCAAGATAAGATCAGGACAAAAAGAGTGAAGTATGGGGGTGTTGAAAATTCAGTTAGTTCTACTTCTCGGAATTAACTTGGATTTTAATTCATGGATACATGTGTTTGTTTATGATGATATTTTTTGATTACTTGGTACTAATGGGCTTTATGAAAGTTTATCACCTGGAAATGTTGGCAAAGGAAAAGTATACCACAGAATTACATACTTGAGATACCATTGTTCTGCCTAGTCTTTCATCAAGACACAAATTAGAGATATCTGAAGCAAGGGAACCTCAATTGAGAAAATATCTTCCAAAGTTCCAGCAGTAAGGCATTTATCAATTAGTGATTAATGGGTGAGGGCCTGGCCCTTTTTTGGAGATTCCATCCCTGGTCTGTTAGCCCTAGATTCTATAAGAAAACAGGTTAAGCAAGCCATACACAGCAAGCCAGTATCACTTCTCCACAGCCTCTGCATCAACTCATGCCTCCAGGTTCCTGCCCTGTTTGAGTTCATGTCCTGACTTCCTTTGATGAACAGTGATGTGGAAAGGTAAGCCAAATACATCCTTTCCTCTCCAATTTTCTTTGTGGTGATGGGGTTTCATTGCAGCAATAGAAACCCTACCTAAGACATACACCAAAATCACTGTATTTTAAAGCAACCATAAGATACCTAAGGCATAACTGAGAGTTATTTTATGGTCCAAAAATTATTGTATTTGACTAAAATTATATATATATATATATATATATATATATATATATATATAGAGAGAGAGAGAGAGAGAGAGAGAGAGAGAGAGGAAAAAGAATTGTTTGAAGGTATTTGTTGCACATTTCCAACATTTTAGATACTGCTCTATACAAATATATACCGTACACAATACTTGTATGCACATATACATGCACAGGAAGTTTATGGGTTATAGTTTGAAATTCATTAATAAAATGATACATTTTCATTCACATAGATTCTGGTGGATTTAGTCTGTAACCATTTAGCAACAAAAATGTGTTTTATTTAATTTTGAGTTGTGTGATTTACTACAGATCATGTTATCATAGTATATTCAGTTATATATTGAATGTCAATGAAAAATACACACGCTCATTTCTATGCATTCATTGAACATGCCAGATAATGATCAATGGTCCTTTGGAAACTTGCATTCATGCAGCAGCTGAACACATGAAGAAAATGCCAACCCACAGGCTTAAATATGATCTATTACTGACACAATGACAGAAAGTCAGATTATCCTGTAAGACAATGTAACCAGGGGATCCCTCGAGTTTTCTTTCTCCAATTCTGATTGAAGTATGCTAAATCCTTTCCTCACAAGCTCATCTCTCCTGAGGTGACTCACACATTGGAAGAGGCTCTTATTCATCAGAGCACATCAGGCACACTTTGCATAGTCGCCACAGATTGGCCCTGTGGCCTGTATTTCTCAGCACTGCTTATGGAAAATGTGTTTTCAGAGCCATCTCACAGGTCCCAAGGGGCCTGTGGTGTCTGGCAGAGCTTGCTTGCCTGTGTGGCCTCAGCATAAACAAAGGCTTTTAGCATTCCACCCTGCTTCATTCTCAGGCTCTTTGCGAGATTTTTCTGCCTCCATTAGGTTTGATCTTAATTGGCTTTTGATGCATTTGTCTATGAAGCTTTTATTATGAACAAGCTTAGACACCTTTGTAAAATAAAATTTAGTAAAATGGCAGTGTTGTATGCGCTGTGTGATTCTCTTAGCACAGAATTTCTAGGTGTGTTTATTAATCCATCTTTTAAAAACCTGTTTAATTCTGAGAAATATCTTATTTATCCTTCCATTTATTTCATTTATTCAGTGTATCCTTGTTATCATAGACTCCAGCAACATAACTTAGTTTAAGCGTGAATCCCAAAACATAACATAATCTTGATAACTACAGAACTAAGTAGAGTTAGCTATTGATCTATTATGAAGTAAAGAACTTTCCATTAAAATAATAAATGAAGTCTCTGTGATGGAGAGGAGGGATATTCTTCTACAACAGATTTGTGTGTTAGGTTCACAGAAGAACCCAGTACATGAGAAGAGTGCTCCACAGACATTAGCTGGAACATGACTAAGGTTTCTGGGACTGCAAATTAGCTAATTTAAAATTAAGGAAAGGATGGATTGCCTCATGAGGGAATATCAGCCAAGTTGCGATGGTGGGGGAGCCTCCTCTTTGAAACCGGAGAGAGGAGGAATGGGATGAGGAATTGTGGAAGGGGGGGTCCAGTAGGCGGTGATGGCTAGATTGTAAATAAACAAATAAATTAAAAAAATTTAAGTAAACTACAGACCTAGGCATTAGGAAAGTTTAAGGGAAGGAACCATAAATAAATGTTTTTCTACTTAATCTCACCTGAAGCTGAGACCAGTAATTAAAATATTAAATTATTTTTTCAGGGGGCTGGAGAGATGGCTCAGGTATTGAGAGAATATTGTCCTTGCTGTGCGCTAAGACAGGTTCCCATCACCTTCCTCAGTCCGCACAAATAGCCTGGGACTCCATTTCAAAAAGCTCCAAAAAGCCCTTTCTGACCTCTCAGCTGTACCTGAACTCGCATGCACAAACCCACATATGGACATTCACAAATCATATAATGTAATATTTAAAAAATTAAAAATAGGTTTATAATTCACAGAGGTGCTGATTCCCTTTGGATCTACAAACTTAGGAGCAATAAGTTACAACCTCAAAGAGAAGACATTGATCTTGCTTAACACTTTCTGCTTCAGGAAGGGATTATTGACCACACAAATTAAACCCCATGCTACTTGAAAATGACATTCCCTACTCCTGCAGAGGTTGGTTAGGTGGTGAAAGTATGGCTTGGGCAGAATGGTTAAATTGGAAGACAAGGAAGTCCACAGCAAAACGGCCCATTGCTTATTCTGCCAAAACCCTGCATTGTTAACTTGAGTGCTTTGAAGAGAATGGAATAAAAGCCATTGCTTAGTCTCATTTTGGAAATCATAAATTTCATGACCAGAGTAGCTTGGACAATTTAAGTGGCAATTAATTAAAAGAATAAATTAAATATGTAAGGGACATGGATAAAACCAGGTGGTTTGCAAGTGAAAATTTTAAGTAAATTTTACCTTATGACAAGGGGTTTGGGACCTTTGTATTAGCCAGCCAGGGAATATATGAGCAGTAGACAAGGAAAAAAGGGAGGGATGTTACAGGGAGCAGCGAGGGTCCACTTCTGTGCTCAAGTCAACGTTTGTGGGGCTGTGGCTAAATCAAAACTTTATTTCTTGATCACAGAGTATTAAGTCATGATATTTATAGCACTCAGTTTAAAAGGTAGAAACAATGAAAGCACTATTAAACTACCCATACCTCTTGTTTCATATGGCCCCATAAAAGTTCTTTTCATTTAGCTTCTTTCAGAAAGACAAAACAAAACAAAAAGTAACAAAAACATTGCAAGATTTCAAAGCTAAACCTTCAGAGTTGAGGACACACTTAGCAGGGGGCAGAGGCTGACTTTCAAGTCACTAGAATTAGAGCTTTGGCTCAGCACAGTATCCCTGTGACAAATCCAAGACAAGTAAATGGAGATGCTCTCAGGAAGCTGGGAAATATTGGACGGCGGGATGGGGTGCAGGTCCAGTGCCTGTAACGGATTGCCCCTTAGCAGGAACATCTGTGGGTCACAGCTTCCGGCCTATCTTCCATGAAAACTAATAAATCTAAGGGTTCTTGCTAAAGATTATCTGGGTAGTGTGAAAAGCAGAAAAGGAAAAGGCAATGTCTGTTATCATAATCAAGTGACAGAATATTTTGTTATTTTTTTCCTGTTTGATTGATCGTCCCCATTTGATATCCTTCCCTAGTACAGACAGAAGCGAGTGGAGGGAAAGGAGACACCTAGATAGCTCACACATTGAGATATACTACAGGGAAAGGAAGAGATAGATACACTAGAACCTGAACACAAATTCATTAAAAAGTCAAACTTATTTTCACTAATAAAATTGTCTTGCGATGGAACCAATCTACCAATCTTAGGCAAACTGTTATTTTTGATGTATATTACCGTCTGTGTTCCTTCTGACATATATGATTTTTATTCCATATAATAGACTTAATAATCTTTAGCAGGCTATTGTGTCTACATAAGAGGTGAACCTTTTAACTGTGTACTTCAGCATCAAGTACGGTCTCTTGCACACCTGTAGTCATTAGCATGGCTGATGGTGGATAATTTATAAATTGAGTTTACAGAATCATTTGAGGAGATGTCAGTTTGAAGATCTCTGGAATAAGTAGCCCCAAACAATGGAATTCCTTACATTTGAACACTCCTCACAGTTCTCAGCATTGCTCATAGTCATTCAACACTTAATATGGTAGAAATTTCTCTGCAGGTAATGGGTTAAGGAAATGTGTGTGTGTGTGTGTGTGTGTGTGTGTGTGTGTGTGTGTGTGTGTTTACATGCATGTATGTATATATGAGTACATGCAAAAATGTGTGAATCGGGGATATGTAAATGAGTACTGGTATAAAAGGAACGAGTATGTATCTAATGCAAAGAAGTCAAAGTAAGTCTGTAATTTTATATGTTTATATAAGAAAGCAGTAACAAGATTTTTACCTCTTTAAGTTCGCCTTCTGTATTAAGAAATTCTGTAACTCCACTGATAAGTTTGGAATTCATAAACAGTGCTTCTCCATACCTGCAGAGATAGAAGAAAAAATCTTAATGTCTACCTAGATAGTAATTTAAGCCATCTTTTTATAATGGTTTTTTGTAGTCTTTCCCAAGGCTTGCGTTTGCCAGAGCAGTCAGTGATCACCAGCTCCTCTCCCAAGGCTTGCGTTTGCCAGAGCAGTCAGTGATCACCAGCTCCTCTCCCAAGGCTTGCGTTTGCCAGAGCAGTCAGTGATCACCAGCTCTCGGGGCAGTACTGATTAGTCTTTTCAGGGGTGAGGAATGCAAAGAAGCATTTCTGGCCATGGGGTGCTCTCAGATCCAGCTGACCTGCTGCACAGTGCTATAGAGGAGTTCTGACTCCTAGTGAGCTTCTCAAAATTCCAGGCTCCTAGAATTAGATTAAGGTATCGCTGTTCTGTTTGCAAGCCATGACCCAAGAAAGGGGCAGTTTTATATGTTCTAGTACACAGAAATCTTGATCATTGCAAGGGAATCATCTCTCAGGAAATGAAATAAAAAGCAAGAGCAGCTCAGGCAAGACCAGCATGTCACACGGATTCTGTTTTCTGCCTAGACTTAATAGATATTGGAATTCTAATTAAGTTGTGAAAACCAAGGCAGAGTTCACAAAAAGAGTATCAGATGCTCATATAGTTATTAAAATATCTATTTATTTATATCTAGTTGTTATATAATTCTTACAGTATGGACACAATTCCTTGACTAATGATTATAGACAATGTATCTCCAAAATCCTTAGACAATAAATCCTCATAATCTTTAAGACAATGTATCCCCATGCATGAAAGCTTTCACCTTAATCTACCTCTGCTCTGCTCTGCTCTGCTCTGACATTTATTATAGCTTTTACTCTCTTAGAACCAAAATAACCAATAGTAGGACTAAGGTTTAGGGAGCATCAGCCCAGCCATATTTACTTGATGCTTCCTTTCACTTTCCCAACTGCTGAGGTCTTTAGTACTTTAACTGCTGACAGAGTTAGTTTTATTATCTAAAAGAGGGATTCAAATGGGAGGTTCGCCATGATGAGAAAAAATACCTTAGTCAATGTGAATAGGTGGACACTCGAGACTGTGAACTACCAGATACCATGGCACAAACCTGCAATCTGAGCATTCAGGAGAATGCTCAAGTGTGAGGATAGACTGGTCCACTTAGTGAGTGAGGAAATGGTTAAGATTTCACAGTGGTACTGTCTCAAAGAGGTAAGCAACCAAACAATCACTTCAATAATAGTACAAATAAATGCTATGTGCTCAGAAAAGAGGCTCTCCAGATTAGACAAAAACAAACACAAAAACACAGAAACATAAACACTTCATTCTCTGGGAGGTCCGTTTACATTCCCAGGCAAGGAAGACTAAGGCATAATCTCTAGCTTTGAATGTACACAGTCGAACTTCTAGACATGGAAAGAGATAATTCCTGTGTAATGAAACTAGATGTAGTATTGATGAAATGGTGTAGTATTGATGAAGCGATGCACAGAGTTGAGAGGTCAACAGATCTGTATTTTAGGAGATTCATCTAAACTGAGTACAATGCTGCCCTGAAGGAAGAATCATCAAGCAGGGATCTGACACAAGCAAAGGCAAGGAAGTATGAAACCACATGGTAAGGGGAGAGAATTTTAATTAGCTTGCATCAGAAGACTCATATATTGTGAGGCTGGACCAGCAAAAGAACACTAAGAGGTAAAGAAAACATACACTGTGAAGCTTTTATGTTCAGAGTGGCACAGAACCATGGGGGATTTTATAGAGGAGCCTCACCAATGACTCTTAGAAGGTTGTGATGATAATGAAAAGACTTACACGTGCATCTATCTTTACAGCAGTGAGCATGAGTACAGAGGCAGAAAGATCAAGACTATAAGCCTACTGGAGAGGAATGAGGAAAAGAAACAAATGTGCTAAAGAAGTATTAGCAGAGCGTGGCAGTAGTCGCGCACACCTTTATTCCCAGCACTTGGGAGGCAGAGGCAGGCGGATTTCTGGGTTCAAGGCCAGCCTGATCTACAGAGTGAGTTCCAGGACAGCCAGAGCTATACAGAGAAACCTTGTCTTGGAAAAAAACAAACAAAACAAACAAACAAACAAAAAAAAGTATTAATAGGAATAGTAAGGAACGCTTCAAGAAATATTTAAGATAATTAAGAAGTCTCGGATCTATTATTATGTACACTGAAAGGAAGGAAGAGGTCCAGATGGACTTCCAGTCATGTGACTTGAGCAATTGGTGAATAGTTACCTGAGAAAGAAAGGAAAGGATTTCTTACTAAGGAACAAGAGGCAAGTAAAAAAGAAAAATTATAGGTTTAAGTTTTTAGGTATACTCCAATAAAAGACCCCAGGGGGAAATGGCTGTTCTACTACATGGTGACATCAGAGGAAAAGTATGGGTTAGAGAAATTCTTCTGAAAGCAACAGAAGCCACGGGAGCACTTGATAACTAAAACCAGAAGGAACAAGGAACGTGAGAATATAGTATCCCAGACAGCCCTTCCCATGAGCCCTAACATCTAAGAACTGATAGGAAAACAGGAGGTGATAGTAGCACTCCTCCTTGTGAAAAGAAACACTACTGTGTTTGTAGACCAAAATCTCAGTCTCTTTCCTTTGAATGGTGGCCATAGCTCCTCAGAGACAAAATAAGCATGATGAGGGTAAGAAGAAAGAAATGATACATCTTCACACATGAGTTTCATTAAGCTCTGGTCTATAAGGCTAAAGAAATGGCTGGTCTGTGCTTTTGAAATCCTTTAAACTGAACTACCCACATGTATTAGTTTCATCTTACTGCTGGCTATGTGACTCATTATAAACACAATAGCGCTCAAGTCCTAAGTTTCCTATCATTCTAAGAAATGATCTTAAAAACACAAAAATGTCAACAGGCCTTACAGCTACAATCAGTGGTTTCAGACAATAAAGAAAATATAGATCGAAATGATTGTAACTATGACAAGTTCATTCTAATGAACTGGTTATACAAGAATGACTGATAAAGGGGTGAAAAAAAGAAAAACATGCACAATAGTTTTTACATCTGCTTTTAAGAGACCAAATGTTTGGTCTGCTTACTATCTGCGAAAATTTATATTGAAGAGTAACATGTAACATTTACATGCTCCATAATAGATTTAATTTAAAATACCACAGAGATTATCAGAGACATAAATTAGCATTTATTATAATATATTTAAATGTTTAATGAAATATTTTCTAAAATTGAAGCTGAAGAATTCTCACCACGAAGCAAGATAGCCTGGGACTTAATTCCACTGCAGCTGGAATAATGCGATGATTTAAGTGATAAATGTGTCTTCTCTGTGTCACTATCTTATTTAGGTGTTCGGTGATATTTACATTTAAAGGAAATTTAAAACAATTCTGTAAGAGTAAAGTTTCTTGTTGGAATAGCATTTATATGTGATTTGTGGGTTTTTTTTTTTAATAATATATACAGAATGTATAAGTTTAATGGAATGACATTATTTAGTTTGGTGAATTTCCAAGGCAAGTTGTCTGGTTAAACCTGGCTTACTCTCTCCATGCATTCCCATTAATTAAGGTTATCCATCCTTATTACATAAGGGATAGCAAAGACCTGTTAACAATCCTGAATTTCAGGCATGGCAGAAGCTATCTTTGCTAAATATTTTAAAGTCTAAATTTTTCATTTGGTTCACAGCCCTAAAAAAATCCTCATGTGTCTGTAACTCAAATGTTGGCTTTCATTCTTTTATTTGGGCATGAATAGATTATTATCTTTACCTGGTATTTAGTATTTTCCATTTGTCCCTGAAAAACTTCCAGGCAAGGTCTCGGCCATGTGGATTTCTGGCTACATGGATAATTACATCAATTGCATCTTGATCCAACACCACCTCAGAATTCAGAGACAGATTTAGAAGCCTATAAGAATAAGAGTGTGGGAAAATATTTAGTATGAAAACTTAAACACTTAATAATTGTAATCATTTTTATTTTAAAAAATCACAATTTAGTGTTATTCTTCGAAAATACTTGAGTTCAAACTTGCTCAGTGAACAATTACAGAATAATTTTTGTTTAGAAAATACAGATAAAATTCATAGCATTTATTATGAAATACATTAATTAAACTCCAAGAATATCTGTGGGTTGGAAAAAAATCACAAATCTTACTTGTTGACACAATTCCACTCTCAAATTCTTCATACTAAATGTTTGCTTTTACAATGAAGTGTTTTCCTAAACCCATATCAAACTTAATAAAATAATTAGTCCTAAACAATGTTATCTTTCAAGTCAATTTGCTTTCATCCTGTCACCATGTAGGTAGGGTTCCTTATCTTTAGAAAGATTTGTTTTATAGTAACCAATTTCACAGGACCATATATTCAAGGAAACAAAATAAGTCTGGAGCAGTTTGACTTTAGATGATATGTTCATTGCAAAAATAACTTGGGTAATTTAATGGACTTACCTACTTAATAAATTCCTGTCATCGCTGCAAGTTAGAGCCTCCAGCAGTATCTTTTTCTCAGAAACTGCAGTGGTAGAGTGGAATTTCATCCAGATAAACTCCCAGACATCCTCATCCAGCAGCGAAACTCCTGTGCAGTAGACAATGTCTCTAACATTCAGGGGTATTCTAGAGAAGCAACCCATGGAGGATTTCTGTTAATCAAAATCTTTATGGTTTGAAAATAAAGAACAATGTGGCTTTCCAAGAGCCAGCTATGAAAAAGGTGATTTGTCAACTAAATCCCTCCTAAAAATTATAATAGCATATAGCAATAATATCCAAATATATTAGAGACTAGAAAATAAAATAATGTTTTTATTTCCAAAATGTTTTGAATTTAACTTTGGTTTATATTCCTAAAATTATCATTAAATAAGCTAAAAACAAACATTGCTATAAAATCAAAAATGAAATCCTTTATATTTCTAGTAGTATTAATATAATTCCTGTCTGAAAGTTTGCTTTCATAATAGGGACACTCAGGATATAAAGACAAAGGTACAGGAGGGCAAGTTTATTGAAGAAAATACAACCATTTTATTTTACATTCTTTTTTAAAGTTCTATTAAGAAAAGTAACATGTAGGTGTAAGGGCCTGAAAATAAGTAACTGCATCCAGTTTGTGCAAGAGCCTGGAGAGGTAAGAAGAGGGTGTCAGATCCCCTGGAACTAGAATTACAGGTCTTGTAACCTGAGCTGGTTTCCTGAAATTGAATCAGAGCCAAGTCTTCTGTAAAAACAGTAAGTACATTTAACTACTGAGCCATCTATGCAGCCCAAAGAAACTATCAGGGGCCAGTAGAGCAGATTAATTCCATGACCTTGGTGGTATTATTTTCACACTCTAACAAACTGAGCTAACTGGTTACTCTAAATTTTTTATCATAATATTATCTAGAACTAATTTATTTTTATTTTTATTTTTTATTAGATATTTTCTTTATCTACATTTCAAATGTTATCCCCTTTCCTGGTTTCCCCTCTGAAAACCCCCTATCTTCTCCCCCCACCCTCTGCTCACCAATCTACCCAATCCTGCTTCCCAGTCCTGGCATTCCCCTACACTGAGAATGTAGGACACAGGACAAAGAGCCTTTCCTTGCATTGATGTCCAGCAAGGCCATCCTCCCCTACATATGCAGCTGGAGGCATGGGTCCCTCCATGTATACTCTTTGGTTAGTGGTTTAGTCCCTGTGAGCTCTGGGGCTACTGGTTGGTTCATATTGTTGTTTCTCCTATGGGGCTGCAAACCCCTTTAGTTTCTTCAGTATTCTCTAGCTCCTCCATTGAGGATCTTGTGCTCAGTCCAATGGTTGGCTGAGAGCATCCACCTCTGTATTTGTCAGACATTGGCAGAGCCTCTCAGGAGACAACTATATCAGGCTCCTGTCAGCAAGCACTTGTTTCTTCAAACATTAAAAATACAGAGGATCAAAAATGGAATGATAAGCAGTAAGACAAACCTAACAAAGACCTTTTCCTCTATGTTTATATCATTGTTTTAAAGAGAATAGCAAACTATTACTATGGCTCCAAAATAAAATTTAGAGTGAGAAAAATTTGCATGAAATTTGTCAAGCTTGGTAATTCATGAATTATAAACTTATAAGTCAACTTTTGCACAATGGTATTTCATGATTTACTAAATTTCTGGGCTCTTTAAAATATTTGTTTTGAGAAATATTCAAGTGACTTTTTAAAGTTGAAAAGCATATATCTCTCTTTTGCAATATTCATTACTCTATTAGTTACATTTTCCATTAAAAATTTGAATGTGACTATATGGATTGTCTCCTCTAAGTTACATGAAGGAACAATGGTTTTTAAAGATCCAGAACTTTTATTGTAAAACACTAGTCTGGCACAGCAGATTTGAACTCTGAGAGGACCAGACTCATTTTCAGTGGCTAAAAAGGGCTGCTTGCAGAATAGCCAACCATTTCCCTCAGCTTAACAGGCAAACATTTGTTCAACTGTTAAAAGGCAGAGGAGGTGGGAAAAAAAAAAAAAAAGGAGGATAGAGTCCCAGCATTGGGAAGCAGAAGCAGGCAGATTTCTGAGTTTGAGACCATCCTGGTCTACAAAGTGAGTTCCAGGACAGCCAGAGCTAAACAGAGAAATTCTGTCTTGAAAAACCAAACACACACACACACACACACACACACACACACACACGACGTAAAATACCACAGCATCAGAGAGATTCATAGCTCTCTGTGAAATGAATATAGTTTAACATCTCTGTTTAATGTTTTTTCTCTATTTTTTTGTACTTTTATACACGAGCTTCTTAGTATGAATGCTGGTTATGTAACTCATTGAACTCTATTCCCATCTTCTTTTGATCTTTTCCTCAGCCTGTATCCCCATAGAAACTACCAACAAGAGTCTTGCCTTGTTAAGAGTTGGTGACACAGATAGCTTACAGTTCTGTTTATTACCAGCTTCAACACTGCATACTGAAATTAACTAAGGCAATTAGAGTTAGTATGAATTAGAGAAAAGACTCACTCTTAATAGACATAATCTAAGATCACCCAGATATTGTCAAATATCTAAAGAGACATCAGGGAACAAAAATAGCATTTTGTAGGATGCCATGTTTTGAGCTATTCTTTTTTAAACTGTTTCTAAATTATTAATATTGTCTGCATCACATCTGTGTCATCAATTACTTTTTATAGCAGAAGGGACTCAGAACTGATAAGGGCTATTTTCTAATATGTATATATAAACGCAGTTACTTATAAACTTTTGGTTTTTTTGTTTTTTTTTTCTACTTTTATTAGATATTTTCTTCATTTACATTTCAAGTGTTATCCAGAAAGTTCCCTATACCCTCCCTCCTCCTGGCCCTGCTCCCCTACCCACCCACTCCCACATCTTTGCTCTGGCGTTCCCCTGTACTGGGGCATATAAAGTCTGCATGACCAAGGGGCCTCTCTTCCCACTGATGGCCAACTAGGCCATCCTCTTCTATATATGCAGCTAGAGAGAGTACTTATAAACTTTTGTATGTATGGTCCTCTACCCTGTTATCACAGAAATGAGTGACATCAATAGTTACAATATATCTTTGTATAGATTTCTTGGGAATCCTTGTATCTTGTATTCTTTGACTTCTTGGACCTTCAAGTGTCTTTCAGACAGTTTTCTAGTCTTCTCTCTCTGCCTTTTGCTCCTGCGTTTGCACAGTGTTCATGTTAGCCTTCTTGATAGTTTTCTGAAAGTCGCTTAATCTTTCTTTACTTTTTCCCATTCATGTAAGTTTTCTCCTCTACGATGATTATTTTCTAGTGATTCTGCCTTTGATTTGCTGACACCTATGCTTGCTTCTATCTGCGGGTAAACCACAAGTGGATTTTAGTTCAGTTGTTCATTTCCATGTCCTGCTGGTAATTTTAACTATTTTAATCTTTGCTGAAGTTCTTACCTTTTCTTTTGCCTTAACTTGAGTGAACGTACTTACAATGGCAATTTTACACTAACAGGTAAACAGCCAAATCTATTTCATTAGGAGGGATTTCTAGATTTGTCTTCTTGCTTCTTCATTTTCTGCCTTTATTATCTATATGGATTTCTGCACATCACTCCATTTCTCTAAGTGCTGAGAGAAGCTTCCTATAAGAGAAGACCTATGCAAACCAGTCCAACTGGATTCTGGAAGGCCTGTACCAACCAGTTGCTTCTCAGACACATATGACTTTTGTCTGCTTACTCTCTGCTGAGCTAGTAGAGAAACTGTGATATCTAGGTGTTTAACCAACTGTCTATATTCTCTGCTAGGTGTCTAGATCATACCAGATGCATCAGAATTCCATATTTGGAAAGCCAGATGCTCTCTTAGAAGGCAGATCTGGAGAGACTGGAGCATCGTATGGACAGGTTAATGCTTCTCCCAGAAGGAAGTTTTGAGTTGGAATCCTCACCGACTCTGGTCTGTGCTGAAGATTAGGAAAGAGTACAAAGCTGTCTGTGACCTCTCAGGTGGCTAATCTCCATCACATCAGTCAGAGCTCCAAGAATAGTGAAGCCGATCACTCCAAGAGCAGCACATCTTTTAAAAGTGCACCATTGTGTGTTCATGAGCCTGACTGCTGAGAGATTTTCATGTCAGCATGACCAACATGTAATTCTCTGTGAGTATACCTGGACATGGATGGTACCTCTATACCCCTTTGAATTTTACAATTTAAGCAGTGTTTAAAATGCCATCTTTCAGAAATACTGGGAATTAGCAAGACTGGGTTTCTAACAAAAAGCATTATGCTCACTAGCATTGTCATGATATACAGTCAACACAGCCTTTAAGTGTCTGAAAAGGAAATCATTAGCAGTGATCTAATGATCTACTATATAGCCAAACTGTAAGTTGAAACAGTAAGGTGAAAAGAAACCTTAAAAACAAATCCAGCAATAAGAGTTTAGATTCAATGATCAATATGCTGAAGAAATATAACTTGAGTGTCCTAGGCAGCCCTGTGAAAGGAAAGCTACATAGAATGTGAGAAATTCTAAGCAGGAATCTGCAGCTGTAGATCAAGATAAATGCTGCATAATACCGAAGTGCTTCTCAAAAGACTTCATGTCTACTTTCAATTCTGTCGCAAGCTGCCCATCCCCGTGTACACAGTACACACATCAAACTTGATGAGGAAGAATATGAAACACACATATGTTTGAATAGATCATCTAAAGCGTGAAAAATTATCTCAGTCTTGGGAACAAATCCCCAAGTCTCAGGAAAGGATTGGCTCAATTACCAGATACCAGGAGATATCATTGCATGTATCTCCTTCAAGAATTAAGGCAGAGCTGATTAGCTAAGAGTGCTGATTTTCCTAGCAACTCTTCTACCTCATCAATTCCTTGCTTCCCTAGCCCTCCACCAGACAATCAATGTATAGTTCACAAGATCATTTTTACTCATTACTGAAAATAAAACAAGATTGGTAAGAACTGGATATGCCAGGGGCCCTCAATTCCCAATGACTTCCATGGTTAATGAAACCCCCTTTTGTTTCTAAATTTGTAAAGATGTTCTAATAACATTTTCGCAAAATGATTGCTCTGGGGACAGTTTAAGATCTCTTTGTATAAACCAAAGTCATTAGGAATAAATGAAAAAGCTCATTTGTTTGGAAAGCATCAGCTAAGAAGCCCACAGAACCCATAGTTATGAATGGTACAAATGAGCCCTGTGAGACACTGGATATCAGGATTACAGGGATCAAGGGCCCCTTCCTAGTGAACATGAAAATTGTTTATGAAGATGTGAATGTCCCTATGGTCATTTCGTTTTAACTGCTGCCTTGGAAGTAAATCTTTTAATAGGGTTTCATCAGCTGGAAGGAAAGCTGTGTTTGACTTTAAGTATTGTCTACAAGTATTGACATTGAGCAAGTAACCTTCCATCCATGGAAGATGAATGGCGTAATGCTTATCCAAAACAAAATGTAGTAACAATGCAGAAAGTATTGCCCAATGAGTGTAACTTGCACTACGGTTTTCAGTCCATTCTCATTTTAAGTGGGATTAGGACAGAGTTCATTTGTGTAATAAAAGTTTTGAATGCATAGATGTTGAGTATATCATTATGGGGCCATTTATTTTCACATTTCAGTGATATATTTAACTTTTTATCCTCCTAAAGGCAAGGGCTTGAAGATGAAATGCTTTGTTGGTAGATGTTAAAAATTAAGTAAGAGAAAGAAAAAGGCATTTCTCCCAGGTGTTTAGTTTTAAGTTGATTAAAAATAGAGTAATGGTAGTGTTCATATGTTGGACCCACTATAACAAAGTGGTATAGACCAGGTGACTTTTTACAAAGACAGTTAATTCTGAAGACTGAAGTTTGTCTTCAACACAGTAACAATGTCAATTTCAGGTGAGATCCTTTTTCAAGAACAGGGAATGCCACCTTCTCCTTTTTCTTGCTCTGGCAGAATGGGGCTGAAAAGCTCTCAGAGCTCATTTCTAAATAAGATTAGACTAGGAGGTCTCTGCTTTGTAAGCTAATTAATTCTCAAAGCCCACACCTCCTAACACAGTCATTTTTTTTTTTTTAATAAAACAAACAAACAAACAAGACAGCTGAAAATTTTGTTCAAAGCAACGTAAAAAGACAGACTGAACAGTTTTTTTTTTTTCAAGTTTTATTAGATATTTTCTTCATTTACATTTCAAGTGTTATCCAGAAAGTTCCCTATATCCTCCCCCCTCCCGGCCCTGCTACCCTACCCACCCGCTCCCACCCCCTGGCCCCGGTGTTCCCCTGTATTGGGGCAAATAAAGTCTGCATAACCAAGGGGCCTCTCTTCCCACTGATGGCC
>LR749614.1:285482-319359 GCA_902729485.2 Mus minutoides | reverse complement strand
GGACTAATGCTGTTTGTATTCTAATGCTAACTTGGGGCCCCTAAGACTAGTTATCCCCCAAAACTAGAGACTTGGCATGTAAGACACTGGGTGACCCTGTCCCCAGTTAACTGTGATTGGTAATAAAGATACCAATAGCTAATAGCTGGGCAAAAAAGACAGAGGTTGGGTTGAGGTTTTGTGGGCTTGGGGAGAGAGGACCATGAGGAAGGAAGGAGGAAGAAGAGGCCATAAAAGAATAAAATGAGAATGTGCAGAAGAGGAGAGAGGAGAGCAGCCATGGGATAGAGAGAGAAGAGCATGGCCCTGGGGCTGCCCAACTGGAACAAAGAGCAGCCCAGATGAAGCATAGTAAGTAGTAATTGGGGATTATCATTAGGAGATAGATTCTAACGGCATGGAGGGTAAGCAGGTGCCCAGCTATTGTGCTGCCTAAAGCCCATTGTAAATATAAAGGCTGTGTGTATTTTTATCTGGGAACTCAATATCCAAAGGTGGGGTAGACATCCTGGGCCGGAATTTTTAATTTTTTAAAAATATTTTAAATTTTAATTTTAATATTTTTAATATTTTTTTACTACAACTGTGCCACTCCTAAAAGCTATAGCCATAGTGGAATTTTACGCCAATCCTGAAGGCTCTTCCTACAAGACAACCACCATATCCCTTAGGTTAGAGAAGGCAAAGACTCTTCAGAAAGGCTTAATATATTACATTACTCTCAAAGTCATCAGTCAATAGCATATGTTTACACCATTATGCTCAGTGGTTCTGTTGGGTTCCTCTCTTATGAGAATCATGGAGAGGCTGAGGTACCCAAACACTTAGACCAGTTTTTCCATCCAGCATTTGACCAGAGATTTCTGAGTATCTCAGTCAAAAAAGTGGGAATACGGAGTAA
The DNA here is from genome assembly GCA_902729485.2 of Mus minutoides. Classification (NCBI taxonomy): domain Eukaryota; kingdom Metazoa; phylum Chordata; class Mammalia; order Rodentia; family Muridae; genus Mus; species Mus minutoides. The sequence continues at coordinate 318,458 of LR749614.1, read as the reverse complement.
TCCATTCTAATTGATTTACTTAGCTCTGTGTCATGAGAATAGTTATTCCTGGTATAATAATGGCATGAATATTATGGGGATAGCCCCCCATTTTCTACTTTAATTTGAGGTCTGCTCTGAAGGAAGTGTCTCGTACCTGGTACTATAAATCTAGTCAAAAGCCCGTGACTGAGCCGGGCGTGGTGGCGCACGCCTTTAATCCTAGCACTCGGGAGGCAGAGGCAGGCGAATTTCTGAGTTCGAGGCCAGCCTGGTCTACAAAGTGAGTTCCAGGACAGCCAGAGCTATACAGAGAAACCCTGTCTCGAAAAACCAAAAAAAAAAAAAAAGCCCGTGACTGGAAAGGCTATAGACCCTACAGGGGAACTACTGCCATTCCTTTACTAAGTAGATATGCTGTCTAACTGCTATCTATACATCTATGTTTATACCCATAGATTAGTGCTACTCTCAGCCTTGGTTTGAGAACCTTAGTTTTGCAGTAAGAAAAACTCCCAACTGGTCAAAGTGCTGAGAAGAAGTGACTTTTGAGTCCCCGGCCTTAAAGGGGACACCCATACCAGCCAGGGTCAGGGAACATGGGATATAGAAAGAATACAAAGACCAGAGGGTAGGGAGGAGGGCCATGGAATGCTGTCTTTGGGACATGACAAAAGTGTTGGGCCTCATGAACTCACAGCAGTTGTGATGACCTGAACAAGACTTACAACCAGGTCAAGCCAGTCAACTTTCCAGCATGGATGGCCCCAACCCTTTAGGCCCTTGAGGGCTTCTCGGGGAGAGGGACTCATTTCTCCTCAGGAGTGGAGCCACTGGTAGGTGACTGTGCTCCAGAGAATGACCCCAAAACCTGCTTGAGCAGGCACTACAAACGAACTCAGCCAGTTATAAAACAAGGAGGAGTACGTGGGAATGGTGCAGGGAAGAAAAGTAGACAATGTCCAAGAGGAGCAGGAGCAGGATTTGGGAGTGAATGTGGTCAAGATACATACATTGTATATATGTGTGAAACTGTCAACCACTAAATTTGAAATATTATGTCTAAATGTCTGTGTAGGCACACATAGACACACAGCTGTTCCCCTTTACTTGTCAGCACCCGCTGTGTCCGTTGTGTTACTGTGCTAACAATATAATAGGAATCAGGAACATCTGGAAGAAACACTGAGCAGCACAGACAGGATAAAAAAGGAGAAAGCATTGGGAGGGTACTTATTTTCTTCATCTGATCATCTTCAATTCTATGAAAGTGTGTGTGTGTGTGTGTGTGTGTGTGTGTGTTGGGGGTTAAAGCCTCATTAGGTATAACTCTTATAACTGATAAAATACACTTTTTACAAAAAGATTTGTCTCAAATTTAACTCCAATGAAATAGTCACTATGGTTTGATTTTTTTTCACTCCATTAGAGACTGTTGCTTTCATGTAGAAGTCACTAAGAGTGATCTGCCTTGGCTGTAATGAATTAATGACCCGATAAAGAAACAATTAAAATGAGCTGTTAAAAATGATTTTTAACCTATTTAAATGCAGTCTCATTTTTCCATGACCTAATCTCATTCCTTTACTACCGTGCCTAGAATAGTCAAAAGGCAAAATCATAGTGGTTTTGTTTATTTTTATTTACTGACTTGTATATTAAAACAACCTCTTTCCATAATCACTTACTATAGGTTATATACCATTTGCTAGTGAGAGGAATAAGAATGACAAGAAAAGCAGATATGTTGTTACCAGTTTTGAAAGTTAATCTATTCTGTACTGCATTATGTAGATGTCTTCAGAGTTAAAATATGTAAGTTCTCAGAAAATGTAATTACAATAGGAAAAGAAGTCAATCTTTGTAAAACATTGGGAGCAAATTAACTCTGGAGAGAAATAGAACTTCTCTGCAGTTAATTTGTTTCTACTTCTAAAGTAATACATATTGATTGTAGAAAATTTGAAAAATGTAGAAATGGATACAAAGGAAATGAAATCACCTAGAGGCAAACAGTATTAGGATTGCGCTCTTTAGAGTCGTTTATTATTATACCTCATTATCATAGTAGATATTAATTAAGCCTGTCTTTCATTTTTAACTTTGGAATTTTATTCGCCTCCATTTGTTAAGAAAACACCTCTTTATATATACACACCAAAATATAAACATTTCTTCCCTCCAAGAACAATTTGAAGACCAAGTTCTCCTTGCCTTGGAAAGAGAAGAGCTTATGTTTACGGTTTCTAAGAGTTTGGACTAGAAACACTTGTCTGTGACCTATGGCTTAATAGGATTAAGGACAGAAATGGAACAACAGACTACTTGGCCAAGCGAGATCTTGGGACAAAACTCTCATTTACCATGCCAACATTTGCTTTTAAAGACTTCAAAATTCTTACTATGCTGAATCCACCAATAATTGTCTATTTTAAGATAATTTTCTTCCATTCAAATCAAATTAGTAAGATCTGCCTGTAGTTTCTCCATCCCAAGATCAAACTACTACTACTCTCTTAAGGGTACCTTCCTTACTGAACTAGCAATTAACTTAGCTTTGCTTAATCTCTGTGCTGTCTTGTGAAAATTAGAGGGGTTGAGCCTGAAGTTATGATGAATGTATGAGATCAAGAGTAAAACTGGGGTTGAAAAGATAGCTTAATGGTTAAGAGTATTGGCTATTCTTCCCGAGGACCCAGGTTTGATTTCCAGTATCTACACGATGGCTCACAACCATCCTAAGTCCAGTTCCAAGGGATCTGACTCTCCTCTTCTGGACTCTTAGGTCACTGGACAAGCAAATGGTGCACATACATACATGCAGGAAATATATACACAAAATTTAAAAATAACTAAATAATACAATTTTGAAAGAGAGAATAAAAATGAATAAAAGAATATGGTCTTATAGGATTAAGAGATGAGGAAGTTTGGGCACAAGAACCCAGATAAATATTGATGAATGGTTGAGAAGACCTGTGGTTGGGATAATTACATCTAGAAACAGAGCCTACAAAATTACCAAGACAGAAGGTTTACAATGTCTATGAGGTATCAAGTAAGGGGTCCTATTTAGTTGAACCTCTAGATGTGGATAAGCTTTCATTTGAGTAAAAGTTGCCCATTGCTGTATCAGGAGCATAGGACAGTCGCTCTTCAGCAACTCACTGTAGAGAATTTGTTCCACTTAAAGAATTCTGTGTGACTAGCTCATGGCTGAGTAGGATGGCAGGAGTTGCCTCCTTCTGATTTAGTCTGTCTCAGGGGAACCGTCTCTTATGATCCAGAATATTTGCATACATGCAATTTGTCACCAGTCCTTAGAATATTGTCCCACTGGTAGAGAATATAAGGAGGCTTGCTCATTAGGTTTTAATTTGGGGCAAAGATATGCCAGAGCTAGCTGGTTTATAGGTCGACCAGAAGGCATATGTGTCCACTTGTCTTTCTTCTAGTGAACTAAAATTATTGACTCATTTGGTTTTGGCTACCATGGATTATAGAACTCTCTATCTGCTTGCACCTAATAGTTCTAGAAGCATTTCCTGTTGTTTTTTAAAATAAAAAAAATTAAAAAAAAAAAACAGGGGGCTGGTGAGATGGCTCAGCGGGTAAGAGCACCCGACTGCTCTTCCGAAGGTGATAAGTTCAAATCCCAGCAACCACATGGTGGCTAACAACCATCCGTAACGAGATCTGGCTCCCTCTTCTGGGGTGTCTGAGGACAGCTACAGTGTACTTACATATAATAAAAATTAAAAAAAAAAAAAAAAAACCACATAAATCCCAACCATTTGATTTTTCCAGTGAAGATTCGGGAATCAGATGCTAGGGTAAAAACCTGCTAGCTTAAAGAAGCAGAGAAAGCACCCAGCTGACCCTCCTATTCCCCTGAGGAAAAAGCTCTTTTTCCTCCATGATGTCTTAATTACCATTCAACTCAAAGGCCTTCCTTATGTTTACTTATGCTCACTTTCTGTGAGCTGGTTACTTTCTCTGCCTTTTGACCTAGGGTTGACTATATTTAGCCCTTGGATTAAATGTGTGTGCTAGGGCTGAGCCACACCACTACAAGATTTTTCTAGTTCACAATGTTGAGGTTCACAAGGTGATCAAATATCCTGCAACCATTTCCTAGAGCAATTACTTCATTAGTGACAGTCAGTGGATCTATTTAACCTCTTCTTTCTTCATCACTTAATAGTCAAACTCTTCAAAATAAAACTTGTTTTCATTGAATAGTTGTTCTCCTCCTCTTCCTCCTCCTTCTTTTCCTCCTCCTTCTCTCTTTTCCCTCCCTCTCACTTCCCCTACTGTTTGAGGCAGGTCAACCCTAGGTTGACCTTAAACTCACTTGATCTTCTGCCCCCATGACCAGTATACTGGGTTTAAAGTGTGCAGCACCATGCTTTGTTTATTCCGTGCCAGACATTGAACCCAGGGCGTCTCAAAGCTTTTGTGTTTGGGGTTTCTGAGTGTTGACCTTGGTCTAGTATCCATTCTATATTTTGATCATTTCCCACAAGGAAGTTGTTCCATTCCAACTGATATGACATTGCGGTCATTTCTCTTCGTTTCCTTCTGAACCTGGTTAACCAGTTCTCTGGATTTCCAAGCACGTTTTAGCATCCTGATCTTACAGTATTGTTTGTCATAGCAATAACATATATGCAACTGAATGATCAATAAAGAGCTGGATAAATGAGCTGCAATTCAAATTAATACACTAGAGTGATTTGTAAGAGTCTGAATGGGTTTTTAAAATAATATTCACTGGGGCTGGAGAGGTGGCTCAATGGTTATGAGCATTTGCTGCTGTTCCAGATGGTCAGAATTATGGTTCCCAGTATCCAGGCCAGGTGCCTCATAATTGCTTAAAACTCCAGCTCCAAGAATTTAGATACCTTCTTGGTCTTCATGAACACCTGCACTCATTTGCACATAACCATATGCAGACACATACCTAGACATAATCAAAAGTAATTCTTAAAATCTTTAAAAATAATACTAATCTATAAAGAATTTTGTAAGGCTTTCTTTTAAGATGCTTTTAGGGGCTAGAGAGATTTCTCGGAGGTTAAGAACACTGGCTACTAGTCAGAGGACCTGGGTTCAATTCCCAGCACCCACATGGTGGTTGACAGCCATCTGTAATTCCAGTTCCAGGAGATCTGAAGTCCTCTTCTGTCTAATTCAGACACTGCCTGCACATGTGCATAGATAGGCATGCAGGCAAAACACCCATATACATACTCTAAAAACAAATACTTCTTTTCTAAAAATGATGTCAGGTCAGGCAGAGATGTAACATGACTTTAATCCCAGCAGTCAGGAGGCAAAGGCATGCAGATATCTGAGTTCAAGGCCAGCCTGGTCTACAATCAAGTTCCAGGACAGTCAAGACTAGACTGAGAAATCCTGTCTCAAGAAAACAAAAACAGCCGGGCGTGGCGCACGCCTTTAATCCCAGCACTTGGGAGGCAGAGGCAGGCGGATTTCTGAGTTCGAGGCCAGCCTGGTCTACAAAGTGAGCTCCAGGACAGCCAGAGCTATACAGAGAAACCCTGTCTCAAAACAACAACAACAACAACAAAAAAACCAAAAACAACAAAAAGAAGAAAACAAAAACAAAACAATACAAAAATGTTGCGGAAAATATTTTAAAAAATAAACCTGCACATTTCTGTGAGTTTGCCAGCAACTCTCTGCCCCGGCAGCCTGGCTGGCAATGCACTGGCAGGCAATGCCGACCTATTTTTATTTCATGGAGACTCTCTGGCCTGGAGATCCTGAAACATCTCCACCCAGCTTGGGAAGTTCCCATTAACGGGTGCTTACCACGCCAACCCTGTGCTTCAAATCCCCCATGGCCTTTGTGGTGCACCTCAGGCAAACCCACACTTTGCGGCCATACCTTTCTCTCTTGAACAGAAGAGCCACCACGTGAAGGAAAACACAACACAAATTTAGTTCAGAAACAACAGTAACTCAGTCACTGGGTGCAACAACTAAAATCCTAAACTTGTAAGCCTTATTAAATATAAATCGTCAGGTGGCAAATCCTGACAGTTCCGCCATTGAAACCAGGAGACACTCGTAGCAACATCTTGCCCTCATGCTATGCCCATGCAAAAAGGACCTACTTCTCTCCTGCTTCCTCTTTCTCTATCCAACTCAGAAGTCCCACCTACTCGCCCAGTGATTGGCTCCTTTATTCACTAGGGGATGGTTCACAAGAAGTCACCTGAGTACTGACTCATTCCTCCTTTGCAGCCCCTCCCAGGAGAGCAGAATTAGCATCAAAATACAAGCAACCCCAGGGCTATCCACAACACAAAAAAAGTTGTCAGGTTGACAAGATGGCTCAGCCCAGTTAAAATGCTGGTCAGCAAGACAAATGAAGTGTGTTCTACCCCCAAGCCCACAGGGTCGAAGAAGAGAATCTGTTCAGTTGTTCTCTGATCTCCATATTTGATCATGCACTCCTACCTTTATGCCAATAAGTACTATAAAAATTCTTTTAATTGTTCTATAAAAATATGCCTGCATCCCTTAGTTTATTCATTCTAGAAAAACCAAAGTCTTTTATCATTTTACCATCTCTTCTTTTCAATTGCTAGGAAATAATTTCCTGCTGCTGTTATAGACAAGAACAATACTTGTTTCTTGGCTTGTTACAAGATTGTATTTCCATTCACAAATTGGTCACGGTGTATTAAAACGCAAATGAGGTAGCCATGATCGATGGCGGTGTAACTCTAAGACCTGATGATTACAGTGCTTCCCGCTTTGACTGGAAACGACAGACTGTAATTTGGATTACAGAGTATTACAATTAATTCTAAATTGCCAGCAGTGAACACATTCAAACCTTCTACACCCTTCTGTTTAGTGAAGCACAAGAGAAAGCATATCCAGGAAGATGAATCATGACAAAAATGTAGGCACTTGTGGAAGAAATGCAACATCCATTTCTGTTAATATCAACTTTCATCTAATGCTGCTGTTTGGGAAATTCAAATGCAATTCTTGTACCACACTATTTCATGAACTGGCTAATTGAAGGGAACAATTGCCATAGAGTTTATGAAAATAGTGTTATATTTTACAACGAGACAGCTTAAAATACGTCCTTCTTTACATGAGGTTTTGTAATTGGAATGTATTCTTCCAAAAGAGAATATTAGAAACAGATGAAGTGCCTATGACCAAAATTATAGAACCTTTGATTAATCATACTTATCTTTTAGCAGGCAACATATTGCTCCATTTGTTAGCTTGCCTCAGGCAGGATCAGTACTGTGTATTTACCCTGAATCGTTATGGAATCAGAGACCACTGGAGGTTCCTCTGAGGAAAATAATACACTATCAAGAAACGTATACACTCTCTTTTCAGGTACCAGACTTCGCTTTATGAGTTTGAAACTGCATTTCAAGAATGAATTCTTTTCTGCATCAGTTTGAGGCTGTCATAAAGGTTATCATTCTATATGTAACTATCCAAAATTGCTACGTATGCAAGCTCAGAACAAGGATTCAGTTAGCCTTTTGGTGGTGAAAAACGAACAACAGGGTGCTATTTAATAAGAATTAATGTCCAGTGGTAGCACAATCTCCTAATGGGATTTGGGGCCCTCTTTCTAATTTACTCTCAGAAAGTAATTTAAGGGTTGAGAGAACTGGTTGATAATTAACCTTTTAAAAACCTTCAAGGAAGAAGGATGTTTCCTTGATTTTTCTCAGTAGTTATTCACACCCCCAACAAACTAACCATTAAGTGTGTAGGTCTTCTTCTCACGTTCCCTTCCAATGTCTTGATCCAATTAATGGTTATGGAAAAGAGAAAGAAGAAAGAAAGAAAGAAAGAAAGAAAGAAAGAAAGAAAGAAAGAAAGAAAGAAAGAAAGAAAAGAAATATATAACAGTGACTCTCAATGGCACAATACTACTAAAGAGCGCCTTGAGCAATTGTTTGGGACTCTCACTTCTCGACCAGATTTGCATCTGTTTTATAATGTAGCCTACCTCATTTCTCAAGGATTATCTATTCTACTTATCTTTAACCTTGGCCACCATTGAGGCCTGCCTCCTAGCATAACTGCAGCCATTTTGTTCGATGTTTACCAGTTCTTTCATATTGTTGCTGTAATATGCCTGCCAGTCATCGATGCAGAAAAATAACTTGACTCAGAGCAGGGTCATGCTGACCACATACCCTGTTATGTTCTGTATGTTATAAGATTTGTAAATCTTAAGAAATTCCACAATTATGAGCTTCACATAGGACCTGTCAAATTTAAGGTCAATATGAACTGTTATATCTAAAATGGCTTGCGTCAGGGCTGACCACCAGGCAGCATTTCCAGCACGTGTGTATGAGTGAGCCCTTTGTGTTTTTTGGTTTTGTTTTTTTGGTTTTAGTCTTTATAAGCTGGCCCCGTGAAATGTCCAGTGTGCAGCTTTCAGCTGCTGCCCCGATCAATCAGTCTTCAGGTATGTGCTCAATAAGCCATCCCTGTCTCAGATCGGTGTTCATGTGGTTTGTGGGGTGACTTCTGAAACCCAACAGTTGCAAACTAAGACCATCTGAAAATTTATAAACTATATACAAGTTTTGTTTCTAGTCATGGCCAGTACTTCTGGGAGTCGAGCACCGATATCAGTTCAGAAACTTTGACTCTAGAAGTCCAGTGTGTGGCCAAGTGCACCACCGAACTACCTGGCCCTAATGACTCCAGTGCACACTCCACACTGAGAACCGTGCCTGGGCTTTGTGGGTGCATTTCTTCCCTTTACCAGCTTTGACTTATATGGTCATTTGGAACTTATTTTAGCCGTAGAACTCTTGAAGAGATTCTGAGAAATGATATAACTTAAATGGGTTAACTGTTACTTTAGATACCTTAAACCTTCCTGTTATCAAACTCAATTGCTGGGATCCTTGGAGCTCTGGGGTTACACTGAATTTTAAAGTCACTCTTTATGCCTTTCAAGTTATTAAAGCAGTGTGTGATGGCTATTCTTTATTGTCAACTTGCAACTTGGTTACAGTGGAATTAACTAAAGCCCAAATGGCTGGGCACACCCGTGTTGGATTTTCTTTTTTTCTTAATGAAATAATTTGAAATGGGAAGAACTGTAGAAGAAGCTGTATGGAAGCTTCGCCTGTCAGATAACGCTGATTGGCCTCTAGCAGAGGCAGGAAATAGGAAGTGGAAGTTCCTGTAGGAAGAAAGGATGCTGGGATAGAGCCAAGCCCTGAGAATTGGCCCTGGGAGTCCCAAGGATGCAGGATGTATGGAACCTGAGCAGAGGTAATCAGTCATACGACAGAACGTAGATTAGGATAAGTGGGGTATGATTTATGAACTAATCTGGGAATATGCCTAGCTATATGGCCTATGTATTTGTACAAAGAACCCGAAGATTAGACCTAGAACCCCCACCCTTCTGGGTGGTAATTAGGTCTAGAAAACTTCACCATTCTAGGTAAAAATTAGACCCGGTGTGGAAGACACCCTATACGTTCTTCCTTCGAGTGAAAGGGAAACCGAAGAACGAGAGTGACAGTTTTAGCTCCAGTAAGGAAGTGACCGTAATCTCGAAGGTAGAAGTGCTAACTGATGTATACTGAAGACCAGCTAAGACATCCAGCTTTGCGGAGTGAACAACTATGGGATTCTTGGGTTTTCTACTGGTAGACAGGACTAGGTGCTGGGCCATACCCTGTAAGCCATTCTAGTAAGTCATATATATCAGGCATATATATCATATGATTATATATACACACAGAAATCCAAACTATAAGTTCTATTCCTCTATTGAGAACCCAGACTGATACAGATACTTGGCACCAAAAGGTTCTGGAACAATGTAAGTATAAAGATGTATGTTTTAGCATCTGGAATAGGCTTTACAACTTGCCAACACCTATACAGTTAATGAACCCTCTCTGGGAGCCTGGAGAGTACTGGAAGCCCACGATGTGAACTATTTGCACACTTAAGGAAACAACTACATTTGGTTATCCCGGTTTACCAATTACCAGAGGCAACAGACTGAAGAATTCTGTATGTAAATAAGGAAAATGATGCTGCTGCTGGCTGGTTGGTCCTAGCATCTCTGGATAAATTGACATAGGAAGAGAATGAGCTCTGTGGTAAAATTTACCTACTTCTAGCATTTCAGAACACGGTGAGGGACAACAATGAACTTAGTGAGAAAACTGACAGCTGTGCATATACAGTCTGAACTGCCCTGGAAGAGCATCTTCCTTCCAGTAGCTACAGAGCTAAACCTGTGGAAAATCAAACCAAAGTCTTCATTATAAGTAAGCTGAATTACGGCAAATACTCAAGTCCCGGCCTTGGAGGTCGTCAGTGGTTGAAGAAAGGGCATTAACTGGTGAAATGGGATTCTGTAACTTGGCGTGGAGATGTGCCACGAACTTTGAACCTCAGATTCTTAAGGGTTTATCACACCCAAAGAAATCTCCACCCTCAGCAGATGTACTCCCACTCCTACCCCCTGAAATATTGCTTTCCCTGCCTTTGAAACTAGTCCTTCATTGTCTGCTAAACCTGCAGTGACTTTCTCTAAAGGAGATGCCAGGCAACTCAATATTGATATCCCTCACAGCCCACCAACAGTTGCTTCTAGACCTATAACCAGACTTAAGGCGTCCATCTTTAAAAAAAAAAAAAAAAAAAAAAAACTAAATAAAACCCTAAATTCTACTTTGACAAATCAGGTGCTCATCTTCCATGTCATTTTCAAATGTCATCAAAATGCTAACATCTACACGTCTTTCAGAAGATGAATAGAAGCTGAATGTTCAAGGGAATACAGACAGGAAGCAGCTGTTCAAACTGTCTAGAAAAACGGCTAATGCTATGGTGGATTCTGCCCTCACCAACCTCCCCACCCTGTGAGACACCACCCCGCAGAGCCACTTTAGCAGAGCCACTTTAGCTGCACGTGCCCTTTTCTAACTTCAGCAAGTCATTCTTCCCCGTCCCTTATAGTCCTCGAATGCCATATTGACTGTGTGTCACTTCCAAGTCTTGGTTGGTTGGTTGGTTGGTTGGTTGGTTGGTTGGTTGGTTGGTTTTATCAAGATAAAGCTTCTCTGTGTGACAGCTCTGACTATTCTGGAACTCACTTTGTAGACCAGGCTGACCTCAAACCCACAGAATTCTGCCTACCTCCCAGTGCTAGGGTTAAGGACGTGTGCTACCATGCCCAACTTCACTTTCAACTCTTAAAAGAGGCACACAGTTCCAAAATGCACTAATTTGAAGATTAAAACCAACCCATCAAGGGCAGATAACTGAGATTTGGAGTTCTGACTGATGAATTCATAGCACCACCAGAATGTGACTCCTCGCTATGGTTCTGAAAGGAAACATGCATCAGAAGTCCCAAATTAAAGAGATCTGTGTCTATCTATAGGGTTCAATGTCTGGGAGTACGAACCAATGTGATTTTTTTTTTCTGCTGTTTTCCTGATGGCTCTCGGTTTAGCCTGAGGTTCTTGTTGGCATTTCCCAGTGTGTCCTTTGAACCATCTTAACAGCTCTTTTGACTTTCCATGTTGTTGAGGTATCCTGTGTGAAGGTGTGTCTCTGTCCTTCCTCACCTGCCCAAGGCATTCTATGATTGGCTTTAATAAAGGGAAGGTGGGACTTCTGAGCTGAGAGAGGGGGCATCAGCAAGGATGATTTGTTAGCAGGACACAGAAGAAAAAAATGCCTAGATGAGCAAGAGAGAGGTAACGATTGAGTCAAGCGGTAGTCGTAGACTATAACATTGGGTTAATTAAGCCTAAAGCTAGGGGTTGGCAAGATGGCTCAGCTCAGGAAGAGCACTGACTGCTCTTGGGAAGGTCCTGAGTTCAAATCCCAGCAACCATATGGTGCTTCACAACCTCCTGTAATGAGATCTGATGCCCTCTTCTGGTGAGTCTGAAGTCAGCTACAGTGTACTTATGAATAATAATAAATAAATCTTTGGGCCAGAGCTAGCAGGGACTGAGAGATCAGGGTTAACCAGAGTGATCAGAGGTCCTAAAAGTCAATTTCCAACAACCACATGAAGGGTCATGACCATTTGTACAGCTACAGTGTACTCCCATACATTAAATAATCTTTAAAAATAAAGTTAAAGCTAGCTGAAAGGTAGCCTATGTTTATTATAAATAAGTCTTGTGTCATTATTCGGTGGCTGGGGGGCAGGTGTCCAAGAAAGTCTGGCAATAACGTGTACTACGATTTGCCTCAAATATCCTATTTGAACTGTCAAATTATAGATGTCCCATTTAGAGCTGAGCACCCGAGACTGTTAATCACTGCAATTTCCCAGTTGTGCATTTTTCATCCATCATCATCTACTGCAAAATAGAAGCCTCGCTGATGTGAGTTGAGAGATGGACTAATCTGTGGGTATAAAAACCGTGGGGAGGCTAGGTATGATGGCACACTTTGATGCCAGCACTTGGGAGGCAGAGTCAAGAAGATCTATGTGAGCTCAAGGTGAGAGTGAGTTCCAGGCCAGTCAGGGCTACAAAGTGATAGATCCTATATCAAAAAAGGAAACAACTACTATAACATAGGACAGTTTATTAACATGTCTATTTAGCAGAATAATGGTGTTGGTTTTTCCCTAGGACCTATGACAGCTGGTCAGTTTTGACCCAGTTAACAAGTATTAGGCATGAGTTGCCTCTCATGTAGCCTTAAATCTACCCAGAATGTAACAGGTTACTTCCTTGTCATTTTTGCCCCAGTTACACCACTGGGCACATCTGGCACTCATTATTGTAGCTCACAGTTGGCTAAGGTGGTTGACTGCTCTTCTTGCCTGGTAGTACGCACAGAACATACCAGCACTATGAAGCTAGCTGGTCAAGGTGGCGATTCCAGGTCAGTACCAACTTGACTTTTCTGTGCTCTATCACATGTGTGCATGGTCTTTAGCAATAGTTACTTATCATCCAGTTCTGGAGGGTAACCAAACGCAGTAACTATAGTCTGTAAGGTTTGGGGGAGGGGAGGGTCTATGACCTCATTGACCAACAACTTGAAAAGATGTAACTCACACCTGACACTGGCTTTGAACTTGCTATATACCAAAGCCCAATCTAAAAAACAGTCAGCCTTGGGTCACATACCAAAAAATAAACAATCTATGTTTTTGCTAGCCAAGCACCTACAACTAAAACCTGTCCTGTCTGTGCCCTTGAACCATCCTCTGAAGGCTTTTAGTAAAGCTCCTTAAATGTTATGCCTTTACTACTGGACATGAGCATCCAATGCTGACCAATTAGCCATACCAACTGTCCAGGTAAGGAACATATTCAGGTTGTAAAAGAGCAATAGGATTCAATAGAATTATAATACTGCTTTTTTCAAGATGAAACATTTCCCTGCCCAGAAGATTGGCAGTCCGGCAAAGGTCTTATTCTTATTGGTTTTCCCCTTAAAATATGTAAACATTTTGAAGGACTTAATGAGCTCATTTAAAAATTTTTACCATTTTTCAATTATTAAGAGTGAAGATGAGCATTACAGTATAATAACGTTAAGTCACAAGGTGCTGAATTGGTAAGTTCTGGGTAAGCGAGATGCTTTATCTTGATGTGTAAAGTAAAGAGTTATCATGGAAGATACCCAGTACCAACCTCAGGCTCCACAAGACCCACCCACGTGTGTCAACACACATGTGAACATGCAAATACACAAAATCACTTTAAAAAAATAAACAAAAAAATCCAAGGATTTGTTAAACTATGTCTAATCTACACCTTCAATTTCAGGTAGGAAAGAAATATCCACATTTTAAATTAGAGAATTTAGAAATACACAAATTCTCCTGCGTTACAATCTCTAGAAGGGTCTACTAGACTCAGGAGTGGACTGTGTTCTGGGTTACTGTGTGGTAATAACAAAGAAACATCTTTTTGTTTTGTTTTTCGAGACAGGGTTTCTCTGTATAGCCGTGGCTGTCCTGGAACTCACTTTGTAGACCAGGCTGGCCTCAAACTCAGAAAGCCGCCTGCTTCTGCCTCCTGAGTGCTGGGATTAAAGGCGTGCGCCACCACACCCGGCAAGAAACATCTTTTTAAAAATCAGTTTATGTATATGTGACTATATATATGTATATATATACATATATGTGTGTGTATCTTATTTTTATTTTATTTTCATTGATGCCTTGCCTGTGCAAGGGTGTTAGAAACCCTGGAACTGGAGTTACAGTTGTGAGCTGCCATATGGGTGCTGGGAATTGAACCCAGGTCCTCTGGAAGAGCAACCAGTGCTCTTAACCACTGAGCTAGCTTTCCAGTCCGGCCGACAATACTGGTGACCTGAGGTCAGTCCCCAGTACTCACATGGCTAAAGGCAAGGACTTATGCAGGTCATTCTCTGACCTCCACATGGGCACCGTCATGAGCATGTGTGGACACTTGTACACAATTAATTAATACAAAAATTCTGATCGTCTTGCTCTACCTCAAGTGTGCCGGGATTACAGATGTATGCTACCATGCCTAGTTAAAATGATACTGGGGGACAAACCCAGGACAATGTGCACTCTAAGCAAGCACTTTACCAACTGCACCACATTTTTCTCAGTCTAACAACTACTTCTATCTTTGAGACAGGCTGGTCTTGGACTCAGAGCAGCCCTCTACCCTCCTGCTGATTAGTGTACACTGCTATGCCTGGCTGGGTTTTTAAGTTGTATTTCTTCTAGGTTTAAAAAAAAAAATTTACAAACTTAAGATGAAACCATCTTGAATCCAGAAAAGGACTTTATTCTTCTGTCTCAAAGGGTACTGTCTGCAGGGCTTCAAAAACCAACCTCCTTCCAGAACTGAATGCTGGGGTGTACACCTATGATCCCAGCACTCAGGCAGAGGACACAGAGACCATAATCAAAAAAAAAAAATCTATCTTTACCTCAAATTTGTGATGTTTCACTATTATTCTATTTATTACCGTCCCCAAAAGTTTGGTACGTTTACATCACAGACTATGCATGGATGATCTCATATCCACAGACGTATATATCTCAGACCACGAATAATGGTTTTTAATTCCCATCTAAACAAGTAGAAAGAAAAGGAACTTGGCTGAGTCCTTTGTTGTATGTGCAGTACACACAGGGCAGGCACTCAAGAGAAAGGGACTGGAGTCAGGTAAGTTGGGTCTTTACACAGCTTCACCAGGATACAAGGAAATAGCTATTGTCACACACCTGCTCCCAGAGTTTCCACTAAAACAATACATTTGCTTTGTCTCAAGCATGCACATTGTGTCTAACACTCATGTGACCCACGTGACCCACAGCCTCGCCAAATGCGGGGCTCCACGAAAAGCAAGGCAGGCCCAGACTGACGCAGGTACACAGTTCACAGATACACTCTTCTTACCTAAGCGGTTCCACGGGGAATGACACCAACTCTTTTTTTTTTTTTCTCAGAATACTTCTTTTAAAACTTGACTTACACAAAACATCCTGAGAATCAGGTAAGTACACTTCGAATCACTGAGGTGCCACTGATAACTTTTTCAAGAGCGCAGCTCCCGATGGCTCTCGGGAAGCTGGTCCGGTGATGGTGGAACTGGACATTGGGTAGACATCACACTCAGGAAATCAACCTTATAAAGGTTAAGTATAGAAGATGGAAATGTGAGACAAGCCAGCCAAACCGTCTATTACTTACTTCTTAGAGGTAAGATGGTGGGAAAGAGAATCTTATGAGGGGCTTTTGTCTTTTTCTTTGTATTGAAGGCACGGGTCATCCGGAAGTAGAAATGAGGGTAGCATGAAGCCCTACGTCAGGAGCACTAAAAGTCCTACACTTGTCCTTGCTTACCTTCTTCTCTTCCTCCATCAACTGTAACTTCAAATAAACCTTATTCCAAGGAACCCCTAGGCCCAAAGTCAGGCACTGCAACTGAATGGTAGGCAGTCTCTAGTTTCCTGACTCACCGGTTTAAGGAAACTCTTTGAGTAGTCCCTTGCATTCAAATTGTATGGGTTTTTTTTTTTTTTTTGGTTGGTTTTTTTTTTTTTTGGGGGGGGGGTTCGAGGCAGGATTTCTCTGTACAGCCCTGGCTGTCCTGGAACTCACTTTGTAGACCAGGCTGGCCTCGAACTCAGAAATCCGCCTGCCTCTGCCTCCCGAGTGTTGGGATTAAAAGCGTGCGCCACCAAGCCCGGCTTGGGAAGGGTTTCCCAGAGTCAGAAGCGATTGAAAAAAATCATTACAGCCGGGTGGTGGCGGCGCACGCCTTTAATCCCAGCACTTGGGAGGCAGAGGCAGGTGGATTTCTGAGTTCGAGGCCAGCCTGGTCTACAGAGTGAGTTCCAGGACAGCCAAGGCTACACAGAGAAACCCTGTCTCAAAAAAAAAAAAATTATTACAAACACCCAAAGAGGCGTGGGAGAAAATGAGGGTTGGAGAGATGGCTCGGTGGTTAAAGGAATTTACGTCCAAGGGTCTGGGGTTTAGTTCCTAGCACCCAGAGTGGGTCATAAACTCCTGTAAATCTAGTTCCAGGGGATTCGAAGCCCTCTTCTGGCATCTGCAGGCATCAGGCACGCTCGTGGTGCAGACCCACGTGCAGGCAAAATACCCATACACATAAAATAAGTTAAAAAAAAAGAAAACATCATTTACTGACGATTACTGAAGGCACACTGGTAAGAGAAAAAAACAAGTTGCAAAATAAATATATAGTAAATAAGTATGCATGTAAACACCTAGCTAAATGTATAAGTGTATACTAACCAGCAGTAGTTCCCATTTGGGGGGGGTATCAGCGGTACTTCACATTAGCTGTTTTGTTTTTGTCCTTAAAACTGTAACATTTACATAACTAAATATAAAACCAGGAATTCTTAATTTCTAGTACATCTATCATCTAGATATATGTACATATATCTATCTATCTATCTATCTATATATATATATTCATATATATTATAAAACAGCTTAGTAGTTTTATCCTGCTCTGTACTATTCATTGTTCTTCCCCTGTTGAAATGGAAGAAATGCAAGCCCAGGAGCTTGATAAGGAGAACACACAGTTGCCAGAAATAACAAAAGTAAAAGAACTGGTACATTGGAAATAAAGGCCATTTAAAGTCAAGCACTGTCATGTAGCCTCCACGGAAAGGAAGCCTGAGGAAGGGTATCTATCACACAGCCCAGGTTGGCTGTTCTAATGAAGGACCTGGGTCTGATTCCTAGCACCCACACAGTGGCTCATCCCATCTGATTCCAGTTCCGGATCTGACACCCTCTTTTGACCTGCATGGGCACCAGTCATGCATGTGGTACAGGGACATACATGCAGGCAAAACAGACACATTTGAGAACAAACTTCAAGAGAGAACGAGGTGCGTGGGAAGACTGCTCCAAGTAGGCCTGACCACGTGGATTTGTTCTCCAGACCCCCGTGGTGGGTAGAGAGACCTGACTCTTGCACGTGTGCTTTGGCACACAGGTGTCCACAAAACTGTACACACAGCAAGCAAGTCAATGCGCAAATACTGACAACAGCTGTGGAGGTTGCTCACATGGCTCTCCCACGAAGATGGTGCACACACCCGGGCTACGCACAGCAATGTTCAGGGTTTATCAGACGCAAAAGTATCTGTTTAGAAGACAAGCATATCTGCTCTTGGAAGAATTCATAGATCAGGGATGTGCAGCTGACGTGTAGGCCTAGCATGCACAGAACTCCAGGTTTGACTCCTCAGTGCCACACAGACCGAGTGTGTGGTGCACAGTATTCAAGAGCTCCAGGCAGGAAGAGCCGGAGGGATTCAAGATCATCCTCAGCTACATAACAAGTTTAGGGCAAGTTTGTTTTGTTTCGTTTTTTTCTTGTTTTTTTGTTTGTTTGTTTGTTTTTTACTTCAATATTATAATGCTGAAATGCAATCAGAAAAATTATGCTCAAAACTGTAATTAACTGGCTTTCTTCCAAAGATAAAGGCCATCAAATCCAAGACATAAATGTAGCATGTGTGGTCCGGAACACCAAACATGTTACTGTTACAGGTGTTGATGAACAACAGCAACATTGTAGATTATGCTGAAACCAAGCATGTGCAACTGAGTGAATGAAGGCTGTAATTATGGAAACCTGGCAACACAGCTTGTAAGGTAGGGAAGTATGTGAAGCTCTACTCGGGCAGTCTCTGGACTCTGAGTCTCTCTGCAATCTTTCCATTGCTCACTACTGCCTACAGCCTTTCCGAGACAACCTCTAGATTCAAAATGGTCACAAAGAAGGCAACAGAAAAGGAACAAATCAAACTATGTCAAGTGATAATATAATTTACCTTTGCAAATGCCACCCACATCATCAACAAGTAAATATTGAAGACTCATGGTATAGAAGCCTGACAGCATTTATAAAACAGAAAATGATAAACTATATACTAAAAGAAACAGTATCACAACTACTTTTTGAAAATGCTCTAATTATTTGGCACATAAATGTGTATCTTGCCTTATCTAGAAACTTCATTAATTGCAATGTATTTGTCAACGTGATTATAAACATTGTTGGGGTATAGAGTTCTATTTCCTCAATGTTATCTTTTATTACTGGAAAGTAAAGTAGAGAGGGGAGGGAGGGAGGAGGGGCGAGGAAGGGAGAGAGGAAGAAAGAGGAGAGGGAGGAAGGGAGAGACAGAGAGGAAGGGAGAAAGAGAGAGAGAGAGAGAGAGAGAGAGAGAGAGAGAGAGAGAAACACTATTGTTCTATAACACCAAAAAAGAAAATTGAACAACAAAAAAGGCAATAATTTAGAGCTAATATGTAAAAAAAAAAAAAAAGAATAACAATACAGTAACAATTATAATTTTAGGGTATCCTTAGGAGACACTACAAACACAACAGGCATGTATTTCATATAACGTGATACTCATTTCTTTTCAGATCAGTTTACCCCCAAACTGTTGCAGAATACATTATTACAAGCATCCTTCTTCCATAATCACAGAGCAAACCAAGCAGCAGGATACCGATTACAGGAACAGTGACTGCATACTTTAACATAACGATAGTAAGGAGTATCTTAAACCAGCTTTAAGTGATGGGACAGGTATATATACACATGTGGAGAGTCCCCGCAGCATGTCTTGTGCCTTTTCTTAGGAGCATGGCTGTTAGGAATGCAGAGATGTAGCAGAAGGAAGACAGTAGCAGGAAAACTCTGTCCCTCAGTCTGCCTTGGCTTTCTCTTCCTGTCTATGTTGCTCTCGGGGGACTGACTGGTCCTGGCCAGTTTCCTTTTACCTCATTTGCCTTAAAATCCTCCATGCTTCATAGCACAGCAGGTACACCTGATCCCTTATTCTTGTTATTGAATCAGCATGGATGAGAGAGAGAGAGAGAGAGAGAGAGAGAGAGAGAGAGAGAGAGAGAGAGAGAGAGAGAGAGAAGTGTGTGAGGGAGCACAGGACAACATGGAGGACGGTTTCTACGCCAGCAATGATTACCTTCGACTATACAGCGGAGGATCCTATGTGAATCTGATACAACTGAACATGAAAAACTCCAGTCTAGCTCTTCAACGGTCAAGTTTAACATTTTAATTTCATTTCTAGTTTAGAAACAGTATTCTATTGTGATGAGGAGAGTTTATTTCCTATCTATAACAGTAGGATTGGCAGCGGTCTTTACTCCTGAAAAGGCCAGAAGGTAGGAATAAACTTTCCAGCGACTCGTGCTTTCTGCTGCCCCTTAAGTCCCTTCATGGACACCAACTTCACAAGAAACCCAGGCGGGCACAGAGCAGTCATCTCATAACTTGACACAACTGCAGCTCATTCTCCTGACTTTCCACTTTGACCACTGCAAGGCACACAGCACAGAGGTCAGCAGTTTGAATTTGGCAAGGCCAATAAGTAAGTAAACTAGTAAATCTAAAGGGAGGGCTCAGAGAACACAAGGCTAAGTTCAGCTCCTGTTATTTAGGTTGTACGGTGGAAGCTGTTGACCTTTCAGCCTATTTGGGAAGGTTTAAGCTACTCCTCTGGGAGTGCTCTGGGAGCACTCACTCGGTGACCATCACTTCAGAGATGCTTACTGACTGCATTACTACATTCTACTTCCTAGAAGAAGGAAATCCAGGGACCATTCCATCTGATCTTACACACAACATTTACTAGTTTTCCAAGCATGACAGAAATGGGAAATATATATATATATATATATATATATATATATATATATATATATGAATGAATAAGAACAATTTATGTTAATTTCCACAATCTGTTTTTTCTGTGAGCAGTGCCTAATTCTTTTATAAATGAACAAATTTCAGTCCAATGCTAAAGAAAAAAAAAAAACCTAAGGTGGGACTAAATACAAAATAAACAAGAGTATGCTTTCATAATAGAATCTTCCCAGTGTTTGCTGTAACAGCGTTACAAAATGCTTCTTCCTATAGAAACTCAGGAAAACTCTGATAAAGTGAATACAACTTTGTATATTCATTTCTGACAAGCAATAACCCACAAGGGACCCAGGAATGCTGCCTTGAGGGCATACATCACCCTTCACGGTCTGCATAAAGACACTTTGGCTAGTGGCTACTATGGGAGCCCTCTTCTCAGGCCAGGGAGCCCATCTCCTGGAAAGGCCTACAGAAAACTTGAGTTGTTGCAGAAATGAAACTTGGCAAGTGGCACTCAAATTCTTCTAAAGTAACCATTCTAAAACAACATTGGCAGAAGGAAACTTGTTTAATAACAATAAAAAGGCAAACGCTGCTTTTGGATCCCTGGGACATGGGGGGGGAGGAAAAAGGAAAAAGGAAAAAGAAAGAAAAAAGAAACAGAACCAGAAGAAAGGGGAGGGGAAGATGACAGCAGCAGGTGAGTGAGTGAGTCAGGTAAGTCTGTGAACATGTAAGCACACACTTCCACGTGAAGACAAGTGAAGGGGTAGGTGGCGAGCGCTATAACAGAGTCAAAAGCCTAGGTGTTCTCACCAACGGTTAATTCACCTTACAGTCATCAAGACGACAGTTGTATATAGTTTTGCACCTTGCGCTTGTAAAAGCAGATAAAATATTTAATATGTAATTTACAATGTATTTTACCAGCTCAGCATACAGGATGTTTATAGATTATATCAAAGTAGTAGACAGTTAGGGGCCTGTGCAAACCCTGCAAAAATAGAACTTCACGTATCTGCTAATCAAAAAACAAAAACAAAAACAGTATGCTGTTTAGAAGTGATACAATTCAAACTACCACAAAATACAAAGGACTGCAAAAATGTATACCATTCCAACATCATATATAAGTTATTAAATAAAGATCTGATTTAAAAGAATATAAATGAAGCCTTTAAGTAGGTCTTTTCTACATGCATATTATTCCTCATTAAAGAAAAAATATGTAAAAAGGCCATTGGTAATTGCTTTGTTAACATTTGTAGAAAATGCCAATTCTCTGGTCACAAACTCCACTAAGTTTAGCACTTAAGGTCTCTGCAGTGTTATAAACGTAATT
This sequence comes from Mus minutoides, assembly GCA_902729485.2. Taxonomy (NCBI): domain Eukaryota; kingdom Metazoa; phylum Chordata; class Mammalia; order Rodentia; family Muridae; genus Mus; species Mus minutoides. The sequence continues at coordinate 296,929 of LR749614.1, read as the reverse complement.
GAAAATACTGTTAATTCTCTAACTCCATTGGTAAATGACGTGACTGGGAATATGGCAGTCTTCACGTTGAGGGCAATGATCCACAGTTCTGTTTTGTTCTGAGTCTCACAGGCGTGAGCAGTTATCCCGAGGAACAGCAGCCTCCGTTGCTGCTCTGAGCTTGAGGCTCGTCGTCAATGATCTGCACGCCTCGTCTCGCAGCCCCTGCCTGACTCGAGCCGTTGCCTTTTGCCCTCTCATCCACCTGGGCTGTCTCGATCATTCCTGAAACAGAAAGCAAAGGTGAGCAGACCACACCCTGGGGTCTCCCTCTCTCTCTGCAATTTCAAGTTGGCTGAGAGAGCCGACTTCCCATCAACAGTCTCTCAAGGGCACACACTGAATGCAATGGCAACTCAAGAAAACAGCTTTAAAAACTAGAATGTACAAAGTATAACATGCAGTGCTCGAAAATAGCCACAAAGAAAGTAACACAGAACAGTTGTTTATATTTGAATAAACAGTGCACACCAAGTCTAATCCAGATTTTCCAAAACTATCGAAAGTAGGTAAAGTTCAACTGATTCCTAGTGCAAGGAGATTAAATTTAGGGCACAGGATTTAATTAAGAAAATGGGGGCTAGAGAGATGGCTCAGCAGTTAAGAGCACCAACTGCTCTTCCAGAGGTTCTGCGTTCAATTCCTGGGAATCACAAGGTGGCTCACAGCCATCTGTAATGCAATCTGATGCCCTCTTCTGGTGTGTCTGAAGACAGCTACAGTGCACTCATATAAAATAAGTAAATAAATAAATAAATTGAAAGAAATGGTATTTGCAGAGCTGGAGAGGTGGCTCGGTGGCTAACAGTGCATACTGCTCCTACAGCAGAACCAGCATCCACATCTGGAAGCTAATAACTTCCCTGGCTTCCTTCACCACATACACTCATGTATATATTCCTATATAGACGCACATGCGAACACGTGTAATTAAAATAATATGTGTATAAAGCCAATGGTCTCTGAAAGAGTAAAAAGAACTTAAGGGGTGGAGAAATGGTTCATTAGTCACAGTGCAGGACTAGAGTTTGGACCCCACATGAAAAGGTAAGACCCCAACAGGAAGCCCCCTTGGCTTCAAAGAGGATGGAGACAGGAGGATGGCTCAGGCTTGCTGGAGTGTAGTCTAGCCAAGAAAACACAGCATCAGACTCAGACTGAACTTGGAAGGAAGGGTGGAGAATGATAGGAGAGGCCATCCATTGGCCTTCTTTGGCTTCCTGTGCACATACATACACAGATACATACAAAAATAAATCTTTTTTATAAAAAAGGTAAAAAAGAGAGAGAAATATCCATGTGTGTGGTATATAGCATAATTACATGAATTGGGTACAGTAGTCCAAGCACCCAGGGGGCAAAGGCAGGAGGATTTCTGTGAGTCCCGGGCCAGCCAGAGTTCCACGGTGAAAACCAAACAAAATGAAATAGCACATCAAGCCCACTTGAACCATGACAATAAGCAGCTGGATGCCTGTAGTAGGTGCCTGCAATCCCATTACTTGGAGGTGGAGAAAGTAGGATCGAGTTCAAAGACAGCCTCTGCTACAAATAGAGTTCAAGGCTAACCTGGGCTAAGTGAGATTCTATCTCACACAAGTGGAACAGAGGAATGGGGAATGGCTACAATTTGACAATCACTCAGTATTACTCCACAGACTAGCATTCTCCTAAATATAAGCACTGTATTGGCAACATGAGAAATGGACTTATTAATAAGGCCATACTTATTAAGAAATTTGCTTTTCTTTCTCCTAGGAAACCTTTTATCATGAAAACTTCAAACATGTAAAAGTAGAACAAAAGAGCCTAATAAAGCGAACCCCTCTTTTTACTCCTGGGTCTCTACAATGATTCTGAATCAAGTGCCAGCATCATTTTATTCATGGAGTGCTTTATGTGCACCTGAGAGAGCCATGCTTTATAAGGCGTAAGCACATCGCCACCCTGACGCCTACCAAGACTTAGTAAGGGGCCTTCCATGCGACCATGCACTGACTGTCACCTCCTTCTCTTCACTCATCTGTCAACCAAGATGTAGTAAGATCCACCCACTGCGGGCTGGTGAGATGGCTCACCGGTAAGAGCACCTGACTGCTCTTCCGAAGGTGATGAGTTCAAATCCCAGCAACCACATGGTGGCTTACAACCACCCCTAATGAGATCTGACACCCGCCCTTCTCTGGTGCGTCTGAAGTCAGCTACATCGTACTTATGAAGAATAATAATAAACAAATCCTTGGACCCGAGGGGCCGACCGGAGTGAGTGCGGCTGGCCTGAGTGAGCAGGTACGAGGGCGGCCGGAGCGAGCAGGGCTGGCAGGAGCTCATCTTTTTCATCTAAAAAGTGTGTAGGGGGGCCCGGAGGTCACCTCCAATTATTCTTTGAAAAGGGTTTCTCACTAGGATTGAGATCTTGCCTATTGAATTAGGTTAGGCTAGCCCCAGGGATCCAACTCCACAGCTGGGGGTGGGGGAGGGGCTTATAAACTCACCCACCGGGTGTGGGTGTCATGTCCACACGTGTACTAACAGAGCAAGCATCTTACCAACTGTGCCATCCCCTCAGCTCTTGAATGTACTTTAATACACAAATTTTCCTTGCTTTTTAAAAAAGTCACACAGACATTTTAAATACACTAGCACACATCAAACAAGTGACTTCCAAACCATAAGTTATTGCTTAAAAAAGACAAGCCCTAAGATTTCAAAACATGAATTGAAAGGTGTCACCAAGTAGTGACAGTACAGACACATTTTAAATTTTTTTTCCTGCTTTCATTAACAGAAATTGGCAAACTATCACTTTAGAAAAATTAACTATACTTTTTTCTCTGAGGCAGGGTCTGGATCTTGCTATATAGACCAAGCTAACCTCAAACTCAGAGATCCTCCTACTTAAGCCCTCTGATTGCTGGGATAAAGGTGTGTACCACTATTCCTGGCTAGAAACATTAATAACATTTTAGAGAGCCATTTTTAAATGTACTGATATGCGTATACGTACTTTTACAAAGGTCAAGAAAGAGTTCCTCAATGCCTTTGTTTTGTTTAGCAGAAGTATGATAATGCTTTGCTCCCACAGACTCTGCATACCTTAACAAAGAAAAAAAAAGTCATTGACATAAAGCTTTCTACAATAGCAATTTTAGTGACTAAATTCACCTTTATTGACTTACTAACTTATCCAATTTTAGTTACACTAAGGTTATTTAGCTATTTAATTTCTCTATATATTGAATAAAATTTAGAAAGAAAAAAACATGATTGAAATTTTTATACACTAATTTGGAACGCAAAATACCTTACAAGTCTTTGTAATCCCTTGATAACTTTCCTCCACACATTCCTCATTTTTAGTGAAATCCCTTACTTTTGCCAGGTGCCCACCACTCTGAAGTGAGTACACGCTTCCTGAGAACAAGTGCTCAGTCCTCCCTGAGGGTTTGTGTAAGTGAACCATCCATGTGCACAGTAAGTGAGCACCCACTGGGGAGCACTGCCATGGGGGAACATGACACTTACGATTCTGCTTCTTGAATAGAGACGTGTCTCTCCTTTTCCAAGTCTATTTTATTACCTAATGTGAAAAAGGGAAACACTATCCTTAATATTGATTCATTTTAAATAAAATCAGACAATCCTAAATATATAATAGTCATATTTGAAAAAAAAAAATAACAGTAATCCCCATCAGCCTGCCAAATGTCTCCTTACAGAGATGAGAGCCGTTCATAGTCTCATCACAGAGATGAGAGATGTTCATAGCCTCATCACAGAGATGAGAGCCGTTCATTGTCTCATCACAGAGATGAGAGCCGTTCATAGCCTCACCTCCTCCTGCACATGGGTCAGTGTGGCTACCACCTCAACTTTCAGCCTGTCAGAGGCAAACAATCTCTCTTCCACAGAGATCATAAGGCACAGCAGGGGCTAAGATGCATGAGAAAGTATAGTGGCTTTTTTTTTATTATTATTATTAAAGTATATATACTTTTTTTTAGTTCTTTATTTCCCAATCAACTTAAAGCCAATCAATAATTAAGTATAATTATTGGTTTACTAAACTATAGTATGCTTCCATCTTGGGTTCTAAAATGGAATTCTTCTATTTGATAACATAAATAAAATTTATTAAAAAAAATTACTGTGTTAAAGTAAAAATTTTAATGTGTGAATTTTTAAGTACTCCTCCACCACAGAGAGGATTTAAGTATATTGTTGATAAAACAATTTTAGTGATCTTTTACAAGGTAATATATACATGCCATATAGATTTAAAATTACTGAGAATATGTTTAGTTTTCCTTAAACAATGGATCTAAACCCAACCAAACAAAAAACAAAACAACTAGAACCAAAATTAAGTTACTGAAAAAGAAAACAATACAAAACCAAAAATGGTCTTATTTTGAGAGAACCTGTCTGCAGATTAGCTACCCGGAGAACTTAAAGAGACCAACCACCGGACAGGGAAGCTCAATTTAATCTGCAGCAGCCTGGTGGCCAGAGAGCCCTGAAGACAGTGCAGAGAGCAGAAGGACCAGATGCTGAGTGCACAGTGCACAAGGCAGGAGGCTCAGTCCAGGAGGAGGAGCTTACAGGAAAGAGCAACCTGTCAGCTGCCAGGACAGACCTCATATACACTAAGCTGGCAGTTCCACAGAACTGAGCCTGAGCTGGCGCAGAGCCAACCCCTCCTGCCACCCATCTACCTGGTGGCTGTGGATGGAGCGTCTGGGAACTGAAGTCCCATGGGCTCCCTGCCCCCACAGCCGCAGAGCAGTCCTCCTTAAGCCATACTGACCAGACGCCCAGGTCCCGGCTGGCCTTGGCAGAACTCAGTGTTGTAGTTGCACCTGGGACAACCCTTCAGCTAAGACAGCCACCCTGGAAACTGCTGGAGAACCCAGAGACCTTGGACAAACCATAGGATGCAAAGCTGAGTGCTGTGAGCTCCAGTGAGCAGCAGACACTTGCCCACTACAGGCTCAAGGCGAGCATAAACAGTAGAAAAGACGAGAGAGCCTGCAAGTTCAGCTGAAGTGGCCCTCCCCTACATAAATAGAATTCTATAATTATTGAGAACTAAGAAGCTGGTCCAACACTTTTTTTTTATTTTGGCCTTTCATATCATTTTTTCCTTTTCATTACAACTTTGGGAAAGATTTAATTATCTATTATGTATAGATATGTATGCTGTATGGAGGTGGCAGGTACCCATGGAGGTCAGAGGCTGGATCCTCTGGAACTGGAGTTATAGGTGGTTGTGAGCCTCCTGACTTGGGTTCTGGGAACCAAGCTGGCAACATCTGCAACAGTGGTCAACATCTGCAACAGTGGTCAACATCTGCAACAGTGGTCAAGCGCTCTCAACACTTAGCCATCTCTCCAGCTCCTCTTTTATTACATCACAAGCAGTATTTTCTACTATGATATTTCTAAAAGCTTTTCCTTTTTTTTTTTTTTTTTTTTTTTTTGGTTTTTCGAGACAGGGTTTCTCTGTATAGCCCTGGCTGTCCTGGAACTCACTTTGTAGACCAGGCTGGCCTCGAACTCAGAAATTCGCCTGCCTCTGCCTCCCGAGTGCTGGGATTAAAGGCGTGCGCCACCACGCCCGGCCCTCTAAAAGCTTTTCCTGTTTATTCCCTTCTACACATGACATCTGTTTTGGTTCATACATTATTACTGGCAATACTGCCCAACTCTTTCTGCTCCAACACACACATCTACAGTTGTACTTCTAGCTTCATCTTACTGGAGGTTTGATTTTGGTGTTGGGTTTTGCCTTATAGAAAAACTAATGCTTTTACCTAGATAACAAATGACTATGATACATGCATGATGCATGCGTGCAAGGGAAGGAACGTGCTCTAGCACACATGTGGAGGCCGGAGGACAGCGCTGCAGAGTTGCTTCTCTCACCACTTAGACGGGTCCCCAGGGTTGCACTTCAGCGGTGAGGACTTGTGCCCACTGATGGGCTCACCTGCATTCCCTTCTTACAGCTATTTATATTTGTTTCACACTTTTTCACTATTGGAACTTTTCATGGTTTCTACCTTTCTTAACCTCTTGCTCTTTTCTCTTCCCTGAAATTACATTTTTCTCCTTTTCCTTTTGCTAATACTAGCACACTCTTATATTAATTTTCTTGTCTATGGTTACTGCTGAAATAGTAGTGGACTTTATATTTTTATATCTTGTATAGTTTGATGCTGCAGTTATAATTGTTTTGTTTTGTCAAACGGTGGTTCTGGGGATTAAACCCTTATATACAAGCCACTTAGAAAGATCCCAAAATATAATCACAGAAAGAAAGGACATTAAAAATAAACCAGTACTAATACTCACCAACTATACACAAACAGATTTCATTTCCCAACATTTTCCGTAATTCTTTGACCCAGTTTTTTACCTGTGTACACAACAGAGCAAACATGAAAACAGATCTTACTGGAATTAGTTCCACAACACCTAACCCCGTGTTTATGTAAAAACACAACTCTAATTACAAAGTTTTATACATTTTTCATACATTCAAGCAAAGCTATTTGCCAGAACAAACATTGTGAAGTCCAGTACCTGGTATTAAGACATTTGTAACAGTCACTTTGGACTTAGGAAGGTATGACCATAGTCTTTTTGATCAAACCTTAATTGATTCCTATGTTATAGCCTTTAGACTTCTATATTATGGCCTTTAAAGGGGAAAAAAAAAAGTGTGCATGACAAGGTAAGATTTCTGCCTTAGTGCCTGACAAAAGTGTTCCATAGGCACTACTGCCACCGTGGCTAGCATGCCCTTTGTCATATGTGACACTGCTGCACGGTGGCTGGCACGCCCTTTGTTATATGTGACGGTTAGCGGAACCCCTGGCCTCCACCATCATTCTCCCATGACATCACTAAAGATGTCCACAGATTTCTGTCATCCCCTGGTGAGACCCTCAGGTAGAGGCAACTACAGTAGCAATGACTGCTCATTAAGGAAGCAGCTCAGCTATGGACCAGCTGGACATAAGTTGGAATTAACAATACCAATATTATATTATAAATATTATAATGATGAAATCATAATCAAACAGCATGACAAAGAACAAACCAGGACATCTGCTTTCATTTCTTACAGTAAAATTTAATCTATATGCAATCAAGTCTCACAAAACATATATACCCGCCTTAAAAAAATACACATCTGCAAGTCAGAAAAATTTCGCTACTATGTGGTTAACATTTACTATGCGTCTGTACCTATGACATGTGGCTATTCTCTACAAAATGCAGAGGAACTGTCTTTATAAATCTTTATAGAAGCAAAAATGATTATTATCATCCTACAATAAAGCACAGGTTGGTGTGGCATGAGAAGTATATGAGAAAGTGGAAACACGCATCTTCACCACGACGACATTTCTCCCACACAGATAACATAACCACCCGTCAACTCATGTCTTAAAAACGCTAATGTCACGGACCAGGCCGCTCTCCATGGATATCCTCATCTCTGTCCTTGTGGATTTCAAGATGAGGTAAAGCTGGGCCTGTATTCCCTTCCTTCACCAGGTGAAATTTTGGCTCGCACTGTAACTCGTTTGATCAAGAATATGTGACAGAGGGACAATGTGACAGAGGGACAATGTGACAGAGGGAACACTATGCCTGCTCCAGACTCAAGGCTAACAGGCCTGTGGATTCTACTTTTATAGAAATCTAACGTTCCTACAAAAAGCTTAGGCTACAGTATAAAACCAGCAAGTGCATATGGACAAAGGGCATGTGAACAAGAAGCAGGCTGGTTGTGCATTCCAGCCTCCATCCAACTCCCCCTTCAGTACAGCTCCGAGTGACACTAACACCATGACATAGAGCAGAGGACCTGCTGGCCAAGCCACAGTCGCTGTGCTTAGCCAGCCTGCTTTAGGGGCTCTGCTCAGTATCAGTGACTGGCCACTTTTTTAACTTGCTCTCCATCAGTGAAATGCTTAAGCCCCTGCACTTTACATAAAACCCCCAGAAATGGTAACAGGCAGCAGCAAACAGCAGCCTCAAAATATCTAACGAGCAAGCAGACCTTTGATCAGCGAGCATTTGCTGCGTTTTTATTCCCTGGGCTGTTTTCCTGCATCATTAGTAACCTAACAAGGAAACTATATATTTGTATTTTTGTCATTAAATAGACAGGTGTGGGGGAGGAAGAGGTAAATAGAAAAAAAAGAAACAAAACTAAATTAGAAGTAATTTCAATAAGCATTACCTCGTAACTCAGTACAAGAGAAGCTCTGACTTGCAAATTACCCATTCCCTCACACATGCCAACCCACTACTGACCCGAGGAAGGTCACACAGGAGCTCATCATGACTGTGGGGAACGTTCACAGGTGACTTATTTTAAAATGTTTCCAAATAAGCTTAAAAATCCTACAGTTGGCGAAGGGCTTGCTCCTTTAATCCCAGTTCTTGGGAGGCAGAGGCAGGGAGAGCACAGCCTGGTCTACATAGCAAGTTCCAGGCCAGGCAGGCCTATATAGTGAGATCCTGTCTTGAGGGGAAATATTCTACATTTACAGTATAAATCTGAAGAGAGATTTTTAAAAAATTAGAAAAGAATTTAAAAACTCAACACTATCTTTCTAAAGTTCGCTCCTCCTCCAGGGTGTTCCCTTGGGCTGGGTCAGGCTGGGTGTTCCCTTGGGCTGGGTCAGGCTTCAGACCGCTCTTCCTTTGCCCCTTAGGAGGAAGTAGCCCTCCCATGCACAGACACGCCAAGCTATAGGTGCCCGGAATGTATGGAATCAAATTAAATAGTTTTAAAGATAAAAATCAAAGTCTCTATGTTTTTCTGAAGCTTAACTTCAATTATATTCCTTTTTCTAGTACTTGAGAAAGCCAAAACAAACCATTAATACTCAATATGAACTAATTGTTTTGATAAATAATGGTGACTATGTATGCTCAATCTGTATGGTTTACTGTTTAAAACTAGTCATTGGTGAATGCAGACACATAAACGAGAGACCAACCAACTAACTAACTAACTAACTAATCAATCAGCACGGTCCTTCCAATGAAGTCATCTACGGGAGTGAACAGAATACCTTCTGGAAAGAATCTTCATCGGTTACATCATACACTAAAATAGCTCCATTCGAATCTCGGTAGTAAATCGGGCCCAGGGCATGGAATCTCTCTTGACCTGCTGTATCCTAAGAAAGAGCAAATGCTTAGTAGGTCAAAAGGAAAGGAAAAGGATATGGCTGCTGAACAGAGAACCCAAAAGACAGTGTAAAGGACACAGCAAGGCAGAGAAGCAGCTCCGTGGGATGCTTTACTGTTACATAAGACGATCCTCCCCGCAGCTCTCGCTCCTCGGCAGTCTCCTAGCCACACTAGCACACCAGGTCAGGAGCTCAATGCTTATCACACTCTTGGCCCTACACCGAGGATCTGAGGAATGCAGAGGAGGAGTGCATCAGGACAACCTGCTAACACTTCTTGATCTCCACTAGCTACCCCGGGTGCTTGGAGGAAAGCGAGCAAGACATCAACCCTGACCCTTCTGCAACTGAAAAACATTATAACACCAATATTAGATATAAAGTTGTATTCCAAATAGATTTCTCTTTAATCATTCCTTTTTAAAGATTTATTTATTTATTTTATACATATGAATACACTGTAGCTGTCTTCAGACACATCCCAGAAGAGGGCATCAGATCCCATTACAGATGGTTGTGAGCCACCATGTGGTTGTTGGGAATTGAACTCAGGACCTCTGAAAGAGCAGTCAGTGCTCTTAACTGCTGGGTCATCTCTCCAGCTCCCCCAAAGGAACTTTTTAATTAAGGAAATGGTTTTGGATAGATAATTTATTTACTTAAAAAAAAAAAAAATGAAGTCCAAATCCCTCTTCCTCAAGTGAGTTGGTTACGCCTTTAATCCTAGCACGAGTTGGGAGGAGGCAGATTGGATCTCTGAGTTCAAGTTCAGCCTGGTCTACAGAATGAGTTCAGGACAGCCAGGGCTACACAGTGAGATCCTGTCTCAAAACAAACAAATGAACAGACAGATTTCTGAACACTTACCCATATGGCAAGGTTTACTCTTTTCCCACCAATATTTAACTTCTTTGTTAAGAAAGATGCCTAAAAAAAAAAGGAAATAAACATGTGTTAAACAATGTTTCCTATAAAATAATAAAATAATATCCTTCCTCCTGACCATACATGATTGAGTGAATATATCTCCATGTCAAATTTAGATCATCTGAAAGAAAAGGCAATCACTAAGTTTTTATTTTATGGCCAACTATTATTTCCACTAAAGACAAAGTATTACTCATACTCTAAGAAAAACGCATCCTGTTCTATGAACACAAGTTATGGAAACTCTAAGAGAATGTAAGAAGTGCTGAGAGCTGAGCTTGGTGGTCGACGGAACGGAGCCGTAAAACCCCGGGAGACGGCTCGGTAGTAAAGCGCTTCTCATGCGATGTGAGGGAGGACACAGCATGATGACCTGAATTCTTCATCCCAGAACCCACTTACGCATATGCACAAGCAGAAGCGTGTGGGTCTACAGTCAAAGCCCACCTAAGCTCAGACGGGATGCTGCAGAAACAGGAAAATTCTGGCCTCTCTGGCTAGCTAGCCTGGCCTACACAGTAAGTACCAACAAAGAGACCATCTCACAATGAGGTAGAAGTCAAGGATGACATCTAAATTTGTCCTCTAACTCCCACACATGCACTGTACAATACACACACACCATGCATTCTAAAGAGAAAAGAATTTGAGACAGGGTCTCACTGTGTAGCCTAGCTCACCTAGAACTCATCATGTGGACCAGGCTAGCATTTAACTCATGGTGATTCTCCTGCCTCTGCCTCCCAAATGCTGAAATTTAAGACATGTGCCACCATGCCCAGTCACGTGTGCACACACACACACACACACACACACACACACACACTTAAAAACTAATAAAATACCCATAGAAACACATTAAGAAAATGGGGCCTGGTTTTCCTTATGCCTTTCCCTTTTCATATATGTAATGAGTTTTTTCCTAGAGCATTTAATTTAATGAGATCTTCCTTACTTCTGATTAAAATGAGTATCTAGACGATCCCTAAGATACCCACAGTGCTGAAAATGGTTCTATAGTCCAACTGTTTAACACGTAACTCTGTCACAGAAATGAAAGGCCAGGCGCCAGTCTTTCAAGGGGCACTCACAGGCTGTTGGAGACTGAGGAACAGAGAACAGTGTCTGGCCAAGGACACTCTAAGGGACTGCTGAGAAAGGAAGTGCAATGCTTGCCTGGTTGGAAAGAAGGTGATAACAATCCCTCCCTTAAAGGAGTAGGTGGAGTTCTCCTACCCAGAAACAAAGCCGCTGAAGTCCAAA
>LR749614.1:240553-285382 GCA_902729485.2 Mus minutoides | reverse complement strand
TGCCCACAGCACAGGAGGCTGCCCACAGCACAGGAGGCTGCCCACAGCACAGGAGGCTGCCCACAGCACAGGAGGCTGCCCACAGCACAGGAGGCTGCCCACAGCACAGGAGGCTGCCCACAGCACAGGAGGCTGCCCACAGCACAGGAGGCTGCCCACAGCACAGGAGGCTGTCACAGGGGAACTCCGTGAGACCACAAAAAGCAGCTAAGGCTAAATCGAAGGATCCTGCCTGGGATTGTGGCTCAGAGACAGCTCCGCAAATAAATAAAAGTGCTCACCATGGAGTCTGTCAGCCTGACGTCAATCCCCAAGACCCACATGTAGTTTTTTTTTAAGATCCTATGAAGGGGCTGGAAAGATGGCTTAGTGGTTAAGAGCAGTTTGTTCTGACAGAGGACCTGGGTACTATTCCCAGCACCCACATAGCAGATCACACCCACCTATAACTCCTATGGTAATGGATACGGCATCTTCTTCTCACCACCATGGGCATCAGGCATGCAAGTGGTACTCAGATTTACATGTGAGTAAACACCCATACACATAAAATTAAAAAAAAAAATCTTAAAAATAAAAAACATCTTAGTAGTATGAACTTTATCTTATAGACCGTTACTTTTCCCTACTTCTTTTTTGAGACAAGAGTCTCCAGTATTCCAGGCTGGTCCAAATTTACCACGTAGACAAAGATGACCTTGAACTCCTGTGTGCTTCGATTACATACATGCAACAATCATCCTGGCTTAGACAGTGCTGGTTATCAAACCTCTGGCTTCAAACACGCCAGGCTCGCACTCTAACAAATGATCCACCTCCTACTCCCACCATCCTTGTAGGTCTTAATAAAACCTGTTACAAAATTATGAGACCCACCCCCACACAGACACAGAGGTCAGGTGTATTTGGAAAATGGTACATACTGCTTTCTACATATCCATAATACACATGAACGTACTACAGTTCTGTCAAAGGAAGGCTGGCTAGACACCTTTACACAAGCACTCCCATAAGTCACCTGAAACCTTCTCTCACTCCTGGGTCTCCTCCATACAGAGCTAAGCAACCTCTTCCCTGAGATCGGAGGGTATGGAGTATCACTAACGCGTGTAAGCACTGGAAACACACTTATCTTTTAAGAGAATGACTGGGATTGGAGGCTGTATTAAGGATGGGACCAGACCGGAAACAGAACTCTACTACAACATGAGGACAGGGCTGAGCAGAACTAATCAAGACAGAGTATTGGGGGGGGGGGTGCATGTCTGAAATCTCGGTTGCTAGAAAGGCAAGAGGATAAATTCAAAATTAGCAGGGGCTACACAGTGAGAGCCTGCCTCTAACAAAACAACTTAAAAACAGAAAATACACCCAGAGTCCAGAATTAGTATGTTTCTAAAAAGGAGAAGACCGGAGTTCGGAGCTGTGGCAAAGGAGTCACGGGATAGTGTGTCTACAGAGGAAATGCAGGGGTGGCACAAAGGTGAGCACAGCTAACTTCTGGAAAGGAGGAGAAACGTGGATCTCAAGTGTGCTGTGGAGCACTGAGGACAATGACACCGACAACAACCCTTGGACTGAGAGGCCCACAGAGGATGAACGGCAGAGCTGAGACAAGCTGGGAGAGCTGCCTCCCAGGGACACGTACTACACTGCAGGTAGCTGAGTGAAACATAGATTGTGTTGAAAAGGACAAAAAAATTCTTAAATGGCAAAACAGCAAAACTTGGAAAAGAAGAAGGCCATAAGTTAACAACTTAATAAAAGACTTTTCCTCCTCTGCAGCACAGAAGCCAAGAAAAATGGATTTTTACTTTGCATCTCAGCTTTGCTCCTTACTGTCTATACAGTTCACTGGTATGGAGTCCTTCCCGATACAGTTTCAACATCAATGTCTTGTAGAAGAAACACAAATTCTGTGATTCTTTTTCAAATATATCTAAAACTAAATGAGTTGATCTTCCCTGCAAACTTTAGTATTCTCAAGGTCACTAAGGTTTAATCCCCCAACCTGGTGTGTGTGGTCTTTTGTGTCTAAGGATAGGGTCTTCCTGTACTGCCCAGGTTGGCAATGATCTCCGTGATTACCTGCTGGCCCTGCCTTAGTTTCCCAAGAGGCCATGATTACATGCTCCTACCACACTGCCTAGCTTTCTCTAAGGTTTAGAGTCTTAGAATTATCTTCCTCCCTGCCAGCCAATATCCCTCCCCAACACACTTCCCAGCCCTAGTCTTCATATTCTCTATGATAGCCTTGCCTCAGAGTCAGTCTTCATATTCTCTATGATAGCCTTGCCTCAGAGTCAGTCTTCATATTCTCTGTGATAGCCTTGCCTCAGAGTCAGTCTTCATATTCTCTATGATAGCTTTGCCTCAGAGTCAGTCCTTGGTCTCCCTTTACCACCTGACATTGCCCTGACAGTACTGTATATCTTCCTCATGCCTCCCTATATGATGCACACATTCTATACTCAATTTCTCTATTCTATACTTTCTGGAAACCTAACTTGCAACAGGTGAAATAGACTGTCTTGCACTATAACATATCTTTTCAGGATATAAGAATTCTACATACTAGATTACATTTTTTTATTATTATTCAGTCTTATTAGACTAAAATAAAATAGGCAATATTTAATAGCTTCCCAAATATAATTTAATTCTCAGAACACTCTGTGAGTCAGAAATAAGGCATGGAGAATGAGACTCAAGGAGAGTGTCTTGCCCAAGGTCATACAAGTCACAAAGCAGGATCTAAGGTCCAGACGTCTAAGAACAATTACAGCTATGAGACTTCAGTACCTCCTAGGCTAACATCTGAACTGAAACTGCTCTGTATAGGGGTTGGAGGAAGCTCATAACAAAGTTACTGTAGATAAACACCTCTATAAATAAGCCTAGGGAAACTGGAGGTGGTAAAACAGGGTTTATAGAAGAAATGTGCTCCTAAAAATTTCATTATAAACAAAACTTTAGTTTTATTTTTAAATTAATTTTTACTTGCATGTACATGAAGTGTGTGAAGGCATGCAGTACCTTTACAAGGTCCTCATTCAAAAGCGCCCAACCTTTACCTAGGTTCTTGAGGTCAAATTCAGATTGCAGGGCTCGAGTAGGAGTGCTCTGAGGGGCTGGGTCACCTCACTGACTAAACTATCTTAATTCAAATAAGAGACGCACTTCTTTTGTTTTGTTTTGTTTTTGTTTATTTGTTTGTTTTGAGACAGGGTTTCTCTGTGTAGCCCTGACTGTCCTGGAACTCACTCTGTAGACCAGGCTGGTCTCGAACTCAGGTTCTAGGCCTGGGGTGGGGTTACAGACTGCCAAGTTCTGTGCTTTCCAGCTCTCCTCTAATACTTGCATCAACCTTGTGAGGTAGATAATGAGCCTTATTTTATAGTTATAAATTTGAGATTTACAGAACTACAGTGACTCAGCCAAGGTCAGATAATTAGGGTGGGTGCGGTGGGCAGAACCCTGTCTGATTCCAGAACGCCTTTCCATTGCACAGAGGTGTCTAGCCAAGAAAGCAGCCGTTTCTTAACCTGGCAATTCTCCATTTGGACAGTAAGTGTTCCTGGACACCAAGTCACCTCTCTAAATCTCACGGTAGGAACAACATAGCAAAGATCAAAGAAATGGCATATTTCCCACCCTCTCCCTCCATATTCCATAAAATCCCAAGTATTTTTGTCTTCCAAACTTTAGGGGTATTAAAAATTAGAGATCTCTAGCTGGGTGGTGGCGGCACACGCCTTTAATCCCAGCATTTGGGAGGTAGAGGTAGGTGGATCTCTGAGTTCGAGGCCAGCCTGGTCTATAGAGGGAGTTCAAGGACAGCCAGGGCTATACAGAGAAACCGTGTCTCAACAAACAAACAACAAAAAATGAGTGATCTCATTACTCGGTTGTTACTTTTACCTGGTGCTTATCACCCCACATCCTACCCAAAACCTAGTGGATGAAGGAAAAAAACCATCAACTGTAGGTGGAAGTCACAGGACAAATAAAACGCCAATGCAGATCTTTCCACAACCTCTCAGTCACTGCTCCGTTCTTTACTGCCTACTGACTTCTAGAGGTCTTTCCAGTAAGCATGAACAGGCTTCTGAAAGCATGGTACTGAATTAAGAAATATGATCCTGTTTCTATTTGCTGACTATGAACTGAACACAGAACTAATCACATTATTTTGTTATCCCTAATAATGTTGTCAACCTTAGTGTAAACTATCTCAAGATAGGATAGATCTTAAGATAGGATAGAATTCAAACAAGAAAATTATATAGTTACTTTTCTGTAGTAAGAGAATAAAAATGACCAGAAAAGAGACCTGGGTTCTTCAGTATTTTTACATTCTTGATTTTCTTTCTTAAAAAGGAAGGAAAGAAAGACACAGTGATAGGATAGATAGACCGGTTAGGTCTCAGACACCCAGGACAAATCACACACTGCAAAAGAAGAGTGCAGAGCGGACGGACTTTCCCAGGAAAGTAAGTAACTTCTGTAGGGTACCATGGCGCACACCGAGAACCTCGGCACTAAAGTAAGTAACTTCTGTAGGGTACCATGGCGCACACCGAGAACCTCGGCACTAAAGTAAGTAACTTCTGTAGGGTACCATGGCGCACACCGAGAACCTCGGCACTAAAGCTGAAGCAAGACTGCAAATCTGAGGCTGACTTTCACTACACAGCAAGACCTGGTTCAAAACAGAAGAAAATCTGAAAACCAGTAGTGCCTAAGAAGCAGAGAAAGCAGAGGAGGACAGATGTGAAGCCCTTGTGTGCTAGGAGTATCTGACCACGACAGAAAGCAGTCATTTCTTTTATGTGTATGAGTGTTTTGCCTGCACAGATGGGCACACTCCACAGGAGTGTCAGGCCTCTGGAACAAGTTACAGATGGTTGTGAGCTATCAGGTGGGTGCCGGGAGTCGGGCACAGTCCTGTGACAACAGCAGTGTTCCTCACTGCAGAGCCTTGTCAAGGCCCCCAACTTATTTATTAAAAACAAAACACACAAACACCAGTCTGGGCTTGGTGGCACACCTTTAATAATCCCATCCCAGCTTTCAGAGGCAGAACCAGGACAACCATGAGTTACAGGCTGGTATAGGCTACTAGGTGAAATACCATCTCACCAACAAATAAATAAGTTAATTAATGCCCCATCTTCTATGGCCTTTATGTAGCTAGTAAAATAGTAAAGATGTAGTAACTTTAAATATTATAACTATTCTGTAGATACTATAATGGATTGGCTAAAACCTAGCCATGTGATATTCAGAGCTATTTAAAAATAAATTCACACATTTAAACACTCTCAGAAACACGAGGAACAAGGCTCCTAGACAAGAGACTGATTCAAAGCGTGAAGCTGCAGAGCCCAGATGCAGAGCTTATTGCAGAGGTGAAGGGACCACAAAGACACAGCCTTGGCCTAACAAGAGTGGCACACCATTTCTGTCTGTAGGATGCTGGTTGTCTCAGTTGCTAAACTGTCAGGATCAGTCTCTGAAAAGCCCACCTAAGCACTGCTTTGCTGTCAAAAGCCAGGAACCTACTCCAGACTTGTCCGGGTAGACAGATGGAATTCCACAGTAACAACCCAAAAGGGAAGATGATGGCTCTGATTATAAATATAAGCACTGCTCCTTTTTAGAGATTAGTTAAGAGTGATAGATGTCACTTAAGGTGCACAATCCAAGTTCCTTCAGTGAGGACACACTGGGTACAACTAAAAAAGGAAAAGAGTTACCCAGGAGTGCAGACACAAACACACACACAAGGCAGAAGTAATCACCACAGGAACGGGTGGTGGAAATGACATGGAAATGGCAGAGTCCTGTAAAAGGAAGAGAAAGCTTGCTGTCAGTACAGCACCTTCTCAGCTTTATATCCCCAGTTAGTACAATGTTTAACACACAGTAGGTACAAAATAAGAACATTTCTTGAGCTGCTAAGATGGCTCAGGAGGTAAATATATTTGCTGCCAAGTCTGATGGCCCAAGTTTGACTCCCAGAATCCACACCACGGAATGAGAAAACGGATTCCAGAAAGTTGTACTCTCCAGAAGGGCACAGGCACGCACGCGCGCACACACCTTTTAAATTCCTAAATTTAATTCCTCAGAGTCAATGGCATTATCTTAATATAGTCCATAGGGGGGAAAAATGATAATTTTCTCTTTTACCCAAAGTCTATGTCAACTTCACTGAAGACTCAAATCATTTAAACACACAGACACAGACACACACACACAGGAAAGCTTGGAGATTCCATGAATTCAAGTGCTCCAGAGAATGTATACAATTACAATACAACTCTTAAGTAACCAAGGAGCAGATCTCGAACAGCACACTAAGACACCGAAGCACGGCTCATACCATGATTAAAAATAGCACAAGCAAGCAAGTCCCTGAATTCCAGGTATGTCAATCCCAGTCAAAATTTTAGAATGAAAATAATTTTAAAATGTAAAACATATATTTCTTTTCAGTCAAGTTGAGAAACAGTCTCTAGTCTGGCTTGGCCTCAATCTTCTTGTGTAGTTGAGGATGGCCTTGAATTTCTCATCTCCACCCTTCCCAGTGCTGGGATTGCAAGCATGTGAGAGCATGCCTGGTTTATGTGGGGATGAAAGCAAGAACTTGAGTGTACAAAGCAATTGGTTTACCCCAACGGAGCTATAGTCCTAACCTGTGTGTGTGTGGAGGAGGAGGCAGACAGACAGATAGACAGAAAGACAGAGACAGAGAAAGATACACACACAGGGAGACAGATATTGATTCTCATTTAATGCCCAGGCTGGCTTAGAACTCATAATCTTCCTGCCTCAGCCTCTGGAATGCTGAGACCCAGATGTGTAATCAGCTATGATGGTAAAGGTGCCCATGAGGCCAGAAAAGGGTGTAGATGCCTTGGAGCTGGTTTACAGGCAGGTGTGAGACACCTGATGGGTGCTGGGGACTGAACTCCCACCCTCTTGCAAAGCCAGAACATGCTCTTAACACCAGAGCTTTCCTTTGCTCCACTCCCCCTTACCTTACTTTTTGAGGCAGGGTCTCTCACTGAGCCTGGAGACTACTAATTCAGCTAGCCTGACTGTCCAGCAAGCCTGACTGTCCAGCTAGCCTGACTGTCCAGCTAGCCTGACTGTCCAGCTAGCCTGACTGTCCAGCTAGCCTGACTGTCCAGGTAGCCTGACTGTCCAGGTAGCCTGACTGTCCAGCTAGCCTGACTGTCCAGCTAGCCTGACTGTCCAGCTAGCCTGACTGTCTGTCAAGCCCAAGTCCTCTAGTGTCTGGCTCCCCAGCTCTGGGATGATAGGCATGTGCCATGAGAGTGTTAGGATCCAAACGCAGGATCTCATGCTCCACTGATGCCCCCTTCCCAGACCCTATAAATGTAGTGACTCCTCAAAAACAACTTCTCAACACAATCCAAGTCAACTCACTTTTCGGGTATCCATTCACTTTTCTGACTGAGTTACCGCTAAAGAAACATACATTAAGTACTGTGATACTCATTAAACAGCATGCAGCATTTGACATTTATTTTATTTTATTTTATTGAGACAGGGTTTCTCTGTATAGCCCTGGCTGTCCTGGAACTCACTTTGTAGACCAGGCTAGCCTCGAACTCAGAAATCCGCCTGCCTCTGCCTCTCGAGTGCTGGGATTAAAGGCGTGTGCCACCACGCCCGGCTGCATTCGACATTTATTAAACAAACATGTATCAGAGATGAGGCTATAACTTAGTACAGCCCTGGTTCGATCCTCAGAACCAGCGTTTAAGACACCGTGCATGGACAGCTTCATGGCTGTCTGCAGTGTAATCCGTGGTAGGAGCTATGAAGAGAGCACTCCCGTATGATTGGTGGGCCAGTTTACAACCACCACCATTGCATAACTCAGTCTAGCTTCAGAGTCCTATTGCTTCTCTCCACTGTTATCGCATGACTTCCTGATAGAACCCGGTGCTGATCACACTCTGTTATCTACATCTGACAAAGCATCCCATGACAGTTCTTATGGGCAAGGCCAGTGCACCGAGGTAGGAGAGCATCAAGCTGGAATAACTGGCCAAGTTTCATTAAAGGATTTATGTCTACTCTGTGTAGCAGCCCAAGAAGGAAAACTACGTTGGCAACTGTTTTCCACTTAAGAGGAGGAGGAGATCGTGGATGTTCTGATATAATCCCATTCTAAAACACTGCACTGCCAAAGAAAACCTAATCTCTGGTCCTGCATCAGCAGAGTATACTGGAGATTACTCCCCGCCGCCGCCGCCCCCTCCCCTCCCCATCACTTTTCAAAGTCTTTGTGAACTGAAGAGAACACTGAAGGTCTTCTAAACCAGTCAAGTACGGAAATTTAAAAAGCAGCTAATCTAGACAGTAGGTGCCACATCTTTCTTCTTTGCAGAACTCAGCACAGAACACTGGCCTAACTGGGCCCAATGTTTGGGGTGGGGGGTGCCCAATCAAGACTTAAAGGGATATTAACAATTCACTTTTGTCAGCTTTCTGGCTGCAGATGCGATGCGACCAGCTGCTTCCTCAAGTTCCTTGTCACCATGTCCCCCTGCCCTGACTGTATCACCAAAATATGGACTAAAACCTTTTCATCCTTAAAAAAGAATAAAAATAAAATTGACAAGCTTTAAACACTGGTACAGACCAAAGCCAACTTTAACAGGTCAAGCATGTTGAGAAAAAAAAAAATGCGTTATTACAAAGTGAAAGAACTGAGAACCAGAAGGAAATATGCATTTCTTGAAGATCTAAGATAAATTGATGCTTTGTTGACAACAAACCCTGTAGTAACGAATGCCACAACTTCCCCCAGAAACTCACAGAATCTTTACAACTTCAGTGTGTCAAAAGAAGGGGAAGTGACTACCTGCGCCTCTCTGCTCAGTCCAAGCCGCCTGGAGTCACCATCATTTCTACAGGTCAAAGCATCCATTCTAACAAAGGAGGCCATCAGCGCGGCAGGAGGGCGGGCACCTGTAATCTCAGCCACTCTGTAGACTGAGGCAGGAGGATCAGGAGTCTCAGCCAGCTTATGCAACAACAGAAACAAAGAAAGGAAAAGAAGGAAGGGATGGCTGTTGGGTGCCCTGACACCGGAGGAGTGCAGAAGACGGCAAATGCCACTAGAGAGCCAATTAAAGAGGCAAAGCTGTTTACCTAAGAGAAGACAAAGAGGTCATGAGAGCCATCTCAAGGAATGTCATATGAGACCAAAGTTCCAGAGGGCA
The DNA here is from genome assembly GCA_902729485.2 of Mus minutoides. Classification (NCBI taxonomy): domain Eukaryota; kingdom Metazoa; phylum Chordata; class Mammalia; order Rodentia; family Muridae; genus Mus; species Mus minutoides. Next base: position 276,116 of record LR749614.1, on the reverse strand, counting down.
GAACTGAGACTAAAACAGATTCTGGCTCTACAAAGAGAAAAACTTGTTTGACACTAGACATAGGAGGCCGTGGAACTCCTCCAGGCGAGTAAGTCTTCTGTTTTCAGGGAGATCAGTTCATTTCACCTCCAAGTGAACCCAGTCAGTGCCTTTGGCAGGGGAAGCAGGCTCTCTGCCACTCAGCTATAGTCCCAGTCTGTGACCTCCAAGATGTTTAAAAGGGGTCAGGTGGGGTTTGTGCATCAGCACATGACTGAGAGGAGTGAGCCACTGCTGTCCACGGTTCCTGTCCTGCATGTTCTTTTAAAGTTTCATGAACACTTTGAAAAAGTGTTTTGAAAACAAAGTACCCTAAAGAAGACTTTAAGCGCAGAACTTTAAATACAGTGCTCGAAAGAAACACAAAGCACCTTAAAACGATAAGTAGTTTGTGAAGGATTTCTCTCCCACCTCTGATGCAGAATCTCCTTGTAGATGACAAAAAACTTCTCTGGGGAGAGTGGTGAGAAGCTGCTACCCCCAAGGAAGGAATCACAGGGCAGTTTCCTTGTGTTAGTTAAAAAACAAAACCTTCGCTTCTGTAATGGGATCCTTACACTGTCTACATCAAAACCTAAGCTGTGACGCTACTGGTACTGACATCTTCCCAGTGTGTTTCAGACTGGCTTCTTTCCACAGACCTGAACATCATTCATCACTTTTAGCACTGAAGGCATCTTTAAGAAATATATAATCTAAACACAGCTGTTTTCTGTGTTCTTTTGAGACTGGGTTTCACTGAGTAGCACTAGCTGCTCTGGAACTTGCTTCTGCAGATCAGGTTGGCCTCCAACTCAAGACATCTGCTTGCTCTGCCTCCTGGGGTTAAGGACGGACTGGTGCAGCCACCGCTGGACTCCACAGTGCCATTTTTAGGCTGAAGAGCTAAATTAATTTTCCAGTTAAGCTTTCAACTGCAAGACCTTTTTCTTTTCTCTTCCAGTGTAGAACAAAGAGAAGTGTGAAATGGCTTGTTTATTAAGCTCCAGAGGCGGTGAACCATACCGGCTCAAATCTAGCCAGGCCTGAGCGCAGGCTCCGCCATACCATTTACTTTAGGCATTATCACCTGACATTCCTTTCGGTGTTAGGCTTTATATGGAATTGAAAACAGGCATAAAAATAAGAGCGGGAGCATCCTCGATCACTCTACACTCAGTCGTTTAATAATAGCACCGACATCAAATGTCACACCCATTAGCTTATGCATTCCAGTAGCATCCATGTTAATTAAGATCTATTGTCAAGTCTGAGCGGTAATAAGTGTTTGCCCCCCCACTTCGGGTGCTAAGTGCCTTTCCTTATTTACCTTAAACCCAGGGATACACGGTTAAGCAATTTACCTAAGATCACAGGGCTATGGAAATAAATGGGAGTAGGATATGAATCCAGATGACCAAACTCAAGACCACTAGCTTTTTTGGCCTCAAGACACGTTAATAGATAAATTCCTTCGAACACATGCAAACTGATTTTTTTTTTTTTTAGGAGAACAGGGAGATCACAGATCCTTCAGTGGCCTGGTTTCACTTTCAATTACATTGTAACACTTCCACACTTCCAATGAAACAGTAGAAGAAAGCCAGCGTTTTATGGCCTGACAGTAAAGAAAACGTGTAGCAGCAGTGCCTAGATTTTTTTTTTAGTTTTAAGACCGATTGCTGGTCACTACGCAACATGATGTTTCAACGCGGATAAGATCAAACCTCAAAGAATAAGGAAGCCACACGTCCGGACACAGAAGGCTGCAAAGAAACTGTTTAACCGACAAGCAGCAAGCGGTCGTTTCAAAAACAAAAACAAAAAAAAACCCTCCAACGACGGGTGTTTTACCACTCCATTTACTTTGAAAACAGGACAAAATGGAACTTGCATAAACACTTAGTCATCAGTACGCTCTGGAAGTTACAAACCACCTCGTTCGCATATTCTAATCCGCATCTGAGTTCCTACTTGGCGAGGAAAGAAGAAGGGCTTGATGGTCTCGGAGACCACAGAGTGAAAGCACCTGGTGTCCCCAGCCGAAGCCCATCAGAGGGGAAAACCAGCCCGCAGACCTGGGGGACTCCCCGACCTGCGCAGCCTCCACCGGCAACTGGGGACTTTTCCGGGTCCTCTCCCTCCCCACTGTGGGTCTTGACATCTACAGGCTGCTGGGGACCCTTGGGTGCCCAAAGCGATTGCAAAAGGCAATGGGAAGGCAGGGAAGGGGGTAATGACAGGCCAGAGGCAGAGGAGCGGGCGCGGGTCCCCAGCCCGGCTCCCCGGGGTCTGCACCTGCAGGGTGGTGATGTGCTTGTCGTTGAACTTGTTCTCGCAGTAGCGCAGCACCAGCGACGTCTTCCCCACGCAGCCTTCCCCGAGCAGCACCACCTTGAAGGAGTAGGCTCGACCCGCCGCCGCCGCCGCCCCGCCGCCGGCCGCAGCCATCCCGCCGCCGCTGCCCCGCCGTCCGAGCCCAGCGCCGCGCCGAGCCCCGCACCGCCGCCGCCGCCGCCGGGGCGCCCGCTCCTCCCGGGCCCGGCTCTCTCACGCCCCGCCGAGCCCGGTGCTCGCCGCGTCCTCCCACGGGCGAGGCCTGCGAGGGCCGAGAGAAAGTCCCAGAATGAAGGGCCCCGGCCACCACGTCAGGGACCCGAGGCTAGGGGAGAGCTGCCTCTCCTCCCTCTAATGGCGTCTCCTTCCTCCTACGTCACACTCCGCGTCACGTGACCGCGGTGGGCGGAGTCGGCGACGGGCGAGCCCCGGCCTGTTTCCGCGTCCTCGCGAACCGGCTCAGCTTCCCGGGAATCCTGCGGTGGGAAGGAGCTGATCTTGGCGATCAGACCCCACTCTGATGGGATGGAATACAGGACATGGTCGCCCGGCCCGAGGAACGGTCCCAAAGCGGACAGCCATCACACCAGGGGTCATCACACGCCAAGTCCGGCCAAGGTGCCCTTGAGTCTCTTTCTCCGGGCTCACAAATCCGGGCTCTTGAACTTTACAGTTCGTCCACCCGGTCAGGTCTTCGAGTCATCGTCCAGACGTCAGCTTAAACCGGAAAGGCTTCCCTGACCACCCAGTCCTTCCCACATCCTTCCATCCCTCCTACTCATTTCCCTCACCGAGATATTTCCTAACAATGGTGTGCCTTCTTTATCGCTGCTTGCCACACTCGGTGGAATTCCGAGTCGGTTGTAGGTTTAAGGGCAAGGATTGCAGAAGACTTAAAAGCCACAAAAGCCAGGCTAAGAATGAACGCGGTTCCATCAGTCATTAAGCCCTGCTTCCCCGGGATTTCTGTCGTCTATGCTGAGTCCACTTTGATGGGTCTGGTTTATTGGACGATTGATTATTTTTTCTTCCTGTGTTTCCATTTTATTTCATGAAATACACTTTCCAAGAAAGCACCCTGGTATTTCTGAAATTTTGTAATTTGGCGTCACTTAAAATAAACTTCGACGACTCAGACTAATTTTACATTTCAACTTAAATAAAGGCAAGCCCATTCGTTCATTCAACGAGCTCGCGAATGTAGCCAATGCTTGCCATTCTCTCCATCGCATTAGATACAATGTCTCTGTCCTCAAAGAGCTTACATTTTTAACCAAGGAAACAACGCATGCGCAATTTACATGGTGACTCCTTTTAACGAGAAGCAATTCAAAATGTTTTACAAAGATACATGGGAAGCTAGCTGAGTTAGCATCCTAGAAGAGCTTCCTGGAGAAAGTTGCCTTTTGTTAGGAGTATCTTAGGCAAAACGAAGAAGCGTGACGTAGAAAGATTGCCGTGTGACAAGAAGTCAGACAAGAAATCAGAGGCATTACCTTTAAGTTCAAGGCCAGCCAGTTTTGAATTGTGAGCTCTAAGCTAATTGGAGCTACATAGCAAGACACCATTTCAGTAATAATAATAATGAAAATATTTACAATAATAATAATGCAAATAGGAAAAGAATTTGTGATGTAACTTGCAAGGAATCAAGGAGTCAATTCAAAAAACAGTCTTTAATCTGGTACAGGATGTTATCAGGTCCTTTTACAAAATTATAATTAGAAATTTGGACAAGGCTAAAATACTCATGTCTCTCTAGAATCAGTCATTTATAAGATTATCTTGTCAATTATTTTTATAAATGAGATTACATTATCTACTTTACTCCTTATGCTGGCTAGTCTTACATCAATTTGACAAGCAAACTAGAGTTATCTGAAAGAAGGGAGCCTCAAATGAGAAACTGCCGCCATAAGATCTGGCTGTAAGGCATCTTCTCAATTAGTGGTCAGGGGGCGGGCCCAGCCCATTGTGGGTGGTGCCGTGCCTGGGCTGGTGGTCCTGGGATCTATAAGAAAGCAGGCTGAGCAAGCCATGGAGAGCAAGCAAGTAAGCAGCATCCCTCCATGGTCTCTGCATCAGCTCCTGCCCCCAGGTTCCTGCCCTGTGTGAGTTCCTGTCCTGACTTCCTTCCTGATGAACAGTGATGTAAGAATGTAAGTCAAATAAATCCTTTCTCCCCAACTTGCTTTTTGCTCGTTTCACTGTGGCAACTGAAACCCTAACAAAGACATTCCTCTCTATACCCCCCACAAGGACTTTACACAATCATCTCTAGAACTAGAAAGCACCTTCTTTTGGAAAGAGACTTATTCTAAATTATTCCTCATAATGGATTGAAATTTGTATTTCTCGGCCTATATTTACTTGTTCTTGAGAGTAAAGTTATACAGTCTGCATTTAATCCCTACTCTCCTTAAGCATTCTCCTCTCTCCTCCTTTAGATAGCCATTCAAATGACCGGTATCCCATAGGTTTTTTAACAGTGTGGACTTCTTTAAACCTTATATGTAAGTAGGGTAGTGGAGGCACATTCCTTTAATCCCAGCTTTCGGGAGGCAGAGGCAGGTGGATCTCTGAGTTTGAGGCCAGCCTGGTCTACAGGTTGAGTTCCAGGACAGCCAGGACCATGCAGAGAAATCCTGTCTCCAAAATAAAACAAAACAAAACAGCAACAACAACGAAACCAACAACCTTATATGTAGCACTTTGCATTTACCTAATCAAAATTATTTAAACACTATTGTAAAATGAAATAACATTGAACGTTAAGATAGTTGCTCCTGTTTAGCTTACAGCAGCGCAATATATATATTTAAGGAGTGTATATACATTTTTTTAAAGATTTATTTATTATATGTAAGTACACCGTAGCTGTCTTCAGACACTCCAGAAGAGAGCACCAGATCTCGTTACGGACGGTTGTGAGCCACCATGTGGATGCTGGGATTTGAACTTATCACCTTCGGAAGAGCAGTCGGGTGCTCTTACCCGCTGAGCCATCTCACCAGCCCCTGTGTATACATTTTTACAGACTTCATTAGATGAGTTTTGAATTCAGGTTCACAAATATGGAAGCAAATTGTTGTTGTTTGGTACTGACCCCAAAGATCATAAACCTTAGTTCCTAGGGCCTATGAATGCCTTTCTAGATATAATCAAATTAATGGCATTGAGGTATGGAGATTATATCTGGTATTTGGGGTTAGGCCTAAAACAATTACAAATATAAGAGAAGTAGACTGTTTTGTTCTGTTTTGTTTTGGAGTTTTCTGTTTTGTTTTAAGATTTATTTACTTATTATATATACAGCACTCTGCCTGCACAATAGAAGGGGGCGTCAGATCTCATTACAGATGGTTGTGAGCCACCATGGGGTTGCTGGGAATTGAACTCAGGACCTCTGGAAGAGCAGTCAGTGCTCTTAACCACTGAGCCATCTCTCCAGCCCTATGGACTACTTTCAATGTATGTGAGCTCTGCTTTTTAAAATTGTCTCATTATTTTCTTATCTATATACTAGCCTTGTGTACTAAGGCCAAACTTTGTCCATGACCATCCAAGAATCTGTTGAAATTTGAGGGAATGCCTAGAGCTGAGGAGTCAGATAGCTATTGTTTTTTGTTTGTTTGTTTGTTTGTCTGTTTTTTAGGAAGGAGGATTGTCAATGGTTTTTGTACATCTTTGGCTCATTCCTTTCCCATTAAAAATATTTATCTGGATGTTCCTATCTGCCAATGACTGCACTACGCCTGTCACTCAAGTAAATATAGTCTCTGTCTGAATGTAGCTTAATAAATGAGAGCCACCAATTATTAAATAGTTACAATAATGTGTGGTAGATGAGAGCATGGACTGTACATAGGAAAGTCTAAAACATCGTAGGAGCCACTCCAGGAGAACATACTTCAGATAACATGAACACACCTTTATTTAGTCACTTTACATTCTGATCACTGAACTAGATGATCACTGATGTAGAACTCTCAGCAACTCCTGAACCTGTAAGGGAGCCCCAATTAAATGTTGTCCTTATAAGGGTTGCCTTGGTCATGCTGTCTGTTCACAACAGTAAAACACTAAGACACCATGAGAAGAACAGCTTCATCTCTCCCTCACACAATCCCTCCCCCTCCCCTTCTCCCCTGAGAGGGTGGACCCACCCCCACTCCCACCCCGGCATCTCCCAAACCTGGCACAGCATATCTTTGCAGGGCTAAACATATCCTCTCGCACTGAAGCCAGACAAGGCAGACCAATTAGAGAAACCGGATCCACAGACAGGCAACAGCTTCAGGGACAGTCCCTGCTCTATTTGTTGGGGACCCACATGAAGACCAAGCTGCATATGGGCAGGTATTGAATAGAATGTTTAAATGCACCTCCAGATTTCTCAAAGCTGTTCTTCTCATGGTGTCTTAGTGTTTTACTGTTGTGAACAGACAGCATGACCAAGGCAACCCTTATAAGGACAACATTTAATTGGGGCTCCCTTACAGGTTCAGGAGTTGCTGAGAGTTCTACATCTTCATCTCTGAAGGCTGCTAGCAGAATTCTGGCTTCCAGGTAGCTAGGAGTAGGGTCTTAAAGCCCACACCCACAGTGACACACCTACTCCAATGGGGCCACACCTAATAGTGCCACTCCCTGAGCCAACCATATACAAACCATCACACATGGTTTTTCTTGACTTAGTTCCATGAGTGCATTTACTATGGATAGAAAGTAGTTCTCTTTTAAACCCCCCCCCCGTGGGAATCAAACCAAGGTTTGCACATGGTAAGCAAGTGCCAGCTCCTATGACAGACACTATGTGTTGCCCAAATATGTCAGTCTCTTCTGCCTTACATTTTCTCTGTTATGGAAATAAAACAAGAAACACTTGAATTCATATTCTTGGAACAATGTGTAGTGCAGAGGGTTTGGGGAGAGAAACGGACCCTACAAGAACAGATGAGACAGGCCTGGAGAGATGGCTCAGTAGTTTAAGTATGTGCTTTCCAAGTGTGAGAACTAGGCTTTCAATTCCCAGAATCCTATGTAGATGCTTGATGGGGTGGCTAGCCTGCTGGTGATTCCAGCATAGGAAGATAGAGCCCAGAGTCCTCAGAACCTGCTGGCCAGCAAAACTCGCCATATCTGTAAGCTCTGGAGTTGACTGAGAGGCCTTGCCTCAATGAGTGAGGTAGAGGAGCAAGTCAGGATGATTCCAGCATCCATGTACAACATACAGGAGCATGGTAAAGGAAGAAAGGTCACACAGGGATGGTGTGGGAGGGGTTCAGAGGAGCCTAGGATACGCTGACCTTAGAAAGAGGTACGGGCATGGTGGCATATGCCTTTAATCCCAGCACTCCGGAGGCAGAGGCAAGAGGATTTCTGAGTTTGAGGCCAACCTGGTCTACAGAGTGAGTTCCAGGACAGCCAGGGCTACACAGGGAAACCCTGTCTCAAAAAAGCCAAAGGAAGGAAGGAAGGAAGGAAGGAAGGAAGAAAGAAAGAAAGAAAGAAAGAAAGAAAGAAAGAGGCACGGGGCCAGGTGGTGGTGGCACACGCCTTTAATCCTAGCACTCGGGAGGCAAAGGCAGGCTGATTTCTGAGTTCGAGGCCAACCTGGTCTACAAAGTGAGTTCCAGGACAGCCAGGGCTATACAGAGAAACCCTGTCTTGAAAAAAAAAGAAAAAAGAAAGAGGCACGGGGCGAGGAGCTATAGAGAAGTACCTCTCCCAGCCCGCCCCCCCCCCCAAAAAAAAGACCAATGGAAAACTAGAAGTTAATGCCAAGGAATTTTTTTGTTGTTGTTGTTTTTGTTTTTGTTTTTCGAGACAGGGTTTCTCTGTGTAGCCCTGGCTGTCCTGGAACTCACTTTGTAGACCAGGCTGGCCTCGAACTCAGAAATCCACCTGCCTCTGCCTCCCGAGTGCTGGGATTAAAGGCGTGCACCACCACGCCCGGCGGAATTTTTTAAAAGGCTTTAAGAAGAGAAGTCAGGCATGGTGGCACATGCCAGGAATCCCAGCACTCAGGAGGCAAAAGCAGGTAGATCTCTGCGAGGAGCCCAATGTAGTCTATATAGTGAGTTCCTACATAGTGGCACACTCTGCCAGCACTCCCCACTGCCCCAAGCCCCCACCCTCCCACTCCCCACCACCCACCCCTGCCACCGATTCAGCTCAAATCAAAATGTCAGTGACAAGATTAAGAAACCCTGCTTTCAGGCCCAGAGAGATGGCTCCACGGTTAAGAAGGCAGGCTGCTCTTTCAGAGGACCTGAGTTCAGTTCCCAGCACCTAAGTGGGCAGCTCACAGCCTTCTGCAACTTCAGCTCCAGAGGACCTGATTCCTTTTCTTGGCCTACCATGGATCCTGCACTCCCGAGCACATAACCCCCCATAATTAAGAATTAAAAAGAATTTTTTTTTCCGGTTCTTTGAGACAGGGTTTCTCTATATAGCCCTGGCTGTCCTGGAACTCACTCTGTAGACCAGGCTGGCCTCGAACTCAGAAATCCACCTGCCTCTGCCTCCCAAGTGCTGGGATTAAAGGCGTGCACCACCACGCCCGGCTCAAGACATTTCTTAATCCTGCATTGAGTGCTAGGTCCTTTCAGCAAGTGTCACAACACCTTTTTATCCTAACTAGGCTTTTTCTCAAGGAGAACAGGAGGCTTCAGAACATTTCTGTAATTCCTTAGGGAGATAGAACTTACATATACTATGGAGTTCTATGGTATGTTTCTGTGGAGTTCATCAAATTCAAGAAGTTGGGGCTAACAAACTTTAATATGCAATCATCTGGAAGATTAAAATTGAATATTAGAAGGTACAGGGGAATTTAAAACAGGGATACAATAAAAGAAAAAGGAACCCGAACAAAACCAAAACCAAAGGAAACGTGACATCTACAGCTGTCCTCTTTCTTTCTTTCTTTCTTTCTTTCTTTCTTTCTTTCTTTCTTTCTTTCTTTCTTTCTTTCTTTCTGGTTTTTCGAGACAGGGTTTCTCTGTATAGCCCTGGCTGTCCTGGAACTCACTTTGTAGACCAGGCTGGCCTCGAACTCAGAAATCTGCCTGCCTCTGCCTCCCGAGTGCTGGGATTAAAGGCGTGCACCACGCCCGGCTACGCTGTCCATTTCTGCAACTGGCAGGGGTCTGGGGAGAGGCACACTGAAGGTTGGCAGTTACCAGTAAGGCAAGGTTTTTGACTATAAACCAGTGCTTTTTTCTTTAAGGAGCTTCTGACTTCTAGGAAGCCAAGGAAAATGTCCTTTCATCCCATCTAGGGCATAAATAGCAGAACAAAGAAATGATTCTACCAAGTCTAGCGTGGTGAGCCGATGACTTTCCTGAGGTTATCTACAGCCGCACGGATGCAGGGGTTACGAATGGTATGGGCAGGATGGTGGTGACGCTCAGTCGGAGTTCCGGAAAGCCCAGCCCAGCATGGGGTGAGGATGTTTGGAAGCTGTGCTCTGTGAATTACTCGCTGCTATAAAACCTTGGGAGATGCTTCACGACTCTTGGAACTTTCTGTTATACTCTCTGTCCTGTAAACTTCCTAAGCTTCATAACTTTCGTTATTCTCCTGAGCCTCCTCTACCTCTTCCAAAGGGAAATTTACTTTCTTTCTTTCTTTCTTTCTTTTTTTTTTTTGGAACAGGTTTTCATTAGGTGGTTCTGACCACCCTGGAATTAACTGTGTAGACCAGACTGGCTTCAAAATCATACATAGCCACCTGCCTCTGCCTCCTGAGTGCTGGGATTAAAAGCATGGGCCACCATGACCAGTGGAGGGTTTTAATTTGGAGAAAATAGCTATATACAAAGGTGTACCGGATAGTTTTGCATGCCAACTTGGCAAAAGCGAGAGTCATCAGAGAGGAAGGAGCCTCTGGTGAGGAAGAGCCTCCATGAGATCCAGCTGTAAGGCATTTTTTCAATTAGTGTTCAACGAGGGAGGGCCCAGTCTATTGTGAATGGGGCCATCTCTGGATTGGTAGTCCTTGGTTCTATAAGAAAGCAGACTGAGGAAGCCATGGGAAACAGACTTGTAAGCAGAACCCCTCCATGGCCTCTGGATCAGCTTCTGCCTCCAAGTCCCAGTCCTGCGTGAGTTCCTGTCCTGACTTCCTCCCCGTGAAGGGAGTACTATGATCTGGAAGTATAAGTTGAATAAACCCTTCCCTCCCTAACTTGCTTTTCAGTCCCGGTGTTTCATTGCAGTGATTGAAACCTGAATTAGGACACAGGGCTAGCACCACGTCTAACAAATGTTTGCACCTGTGAGTTCTGCAACACAGTGCTTACTTGTACGGACTATTTTAAAGGCAATGAGTGGAAGACCAGTGTATAAAAGACCGTGTATTGGACGTGAGATCTCAGAAACTCGATTGGGCATATGGGATTTTGACAGATAAACATTTCTCAAAGCATTCTCCATTAGACACACCGAGCAAAGGTGATTATCAACAGGCCGCAGCAGCTGCGGACTAACAGGAACTCCCCATAGGAAACAATGTTTTTCCTTTATTTGTGCACCTACTCAGCAACTTGTGTTGCCCTCAAGACTGTTTTTCTTTGTGAGCTTGAACTCCGGTGTGGGAGGCAACAGGTAAAGAATTAGAACAAAAGTAGTAGTAGAGGTGTTTAATGTCAATCCAGAATTCACCTCCTTTCCTCATCCAAACAGAATCAAGCACCTGTCTGTATCTTTCCTTTCTGGAGCAACCCTAAACCTACAGTTTCTAGCCTATATAAATCCCTAAGGCTCTTCCTGGCCTTTCTGAAGCAGCCCTAAACCTACAGTTTCTAGTCTATTTAAATCTCTGAGGCTCTTCCTGGCTCACTTGCAAAAATAAATAAACTGCAAGTTTGGGCAGTGAACACTAGAGGGCACCAGCAGCTCAATGAAATTTACTAGGTAAGGGCAAATCCTTCCAAGTCTGCCTTAGCACTGTGTTCCTCAATAAAAATAAGGTTTCCGACAAAGATTTTCCCCTGAGTTTTAGAAAACAAAAATATTCTAAGAGGCATGGGGGAACATAAGAAGGAAGAAACTACAGTTCATAAGGTGACAGATGTTCACTACAAATGTTCCAAGAAACTTAAAACTTTTTTCTCAAAGAAAGAATTGTACTCAACGTTAGAATTCTCAGATCTTACCAATTTCTACTGAAATATGTCAGGAGCTACGCCGGGCGTGGTGGCACACGCCTTTAATCCCAGCACTCGGGAGGCAGAGGCAGGTGGATTTCTGAGTTCGAAGCCAGCCTGGTCTACAAAGTGAGCTCCAGGACAGCCAGGGCTATACAGAGAAACCCTGTCTCAAAAAACCAAAAAAAAAAAAAAAAAGAAGAAAGAAAGAAAGAAATATGTCAGGAGCTAAAAAGAGAGGACAAAGAAAGCTATCAAAATGTTTGTTTTACAACCCTGAGATTCCACCTCACACCAGTAAGAATGGCTAAGATCAAAAATTCAGGTGACAACAGTTGCTGGCGTGGATGTGGAGAAAGGGGAACACTCCTCCATTGTTGGTGGGAATGCAAGCTGGTTCAACCACTCTGGAAATCAGTCTGGCGGTTTCTCAGAAAATTGGACATAGTACTACCGGAAGATCCTGCAATACCTCTACTGGGCATATATCCAGAAGATATTCCACATGTTCCACTATGTTCATAGCAGCCTTATTCATAATAGCCAGAAGCTGTAAAGAACCCAGATGTCCCTCAACAGAGGAATGGATACAAAAAATTTGGTATATTTACACAATGGAGTACTACTCAGCTATTAAAAACAATAAATATATGAAATTCCTAGGCAAATGGATGGATCTGGAGGCCATCATCCTGAGTGAAGTAACCCATTCACAAAAGAACTCACATAACATGTACTCACTGATATGTNGCTGCATATATAGAAGAGGATGGCCTAGTTGGCCATCAGTGGGAAGAGAGGCCCCTTGGTTATGCAGACTTTATATGCCCCAATACAGGGGAACGCAGGGGCCAAGGGGTGGGAGCGGATGGGTAGGGGAGCAGGGCCGGGAGGGGGGAGGGTATAGGGAACTTTCTGGATAACACTTGAAATGTAAATGAAGAAAATATCTAATAAAAGTTGAAAAAAAATGTTTGTTTTAAATAACTGCTTGTAACTTCAGCTCCAAGACACTTATTGACCTTGGCGTCCTTGGACACCTGTGTTTACAAACACACACACACACACACACACACACACACACACGCACACGCACACACACAAACACACAGAATAAAATAAATTGATTTTTAAATAACCAAAGCATCAAAACTATCTGGTTATATTAGATAGAAACATTTTATTGCCTATTCTGTAGCCAAATTATTGGTAATAGTGTTGCAAACAGGCTGTTTCCAAATGCCTAAAGTCAGTTCAGAACTCAGACAGTCTCACTGAGTCAGTCTGAGGTCTGTAGAATGGCTATTTCCTGTAGTTATAAGACATTAGAAATCCTAAAGAGATCTGTGTATACTACATCTAAATGACTATTATGATTGTAATATTGATTGGCAACCAGACAGGTCTAGACTCAGATCTGAGCCAATCTCTGGACACATCTGTGAGGGGGGGTTTCTACACTGGCTTTACAGGGGTAGGAAGAGCCACCCTAAATGTGCTGGGCACCATTCCCCTGGTCCTAGACTGGCTGAAAGGGACAAAAGGAGCTGAGTGATAGGTTTCACCTTGCTCTGCTTTCTGACTGCGGACACAATGGACCAGACCTATACCTGGCTCATCCTCACAGCCTATATCCAGGATGACAGGAATATTATCGATACCTAAATGACCAAACTTTCTAAGTGCCAGTTTTCTCATGACTTAATTTTCAATGTATATGCACTTAAACATTTGTACAAACTTTCCTTAAACTACAGAGCATGGTCTTCCTCGGTCCATCTATTGCCTCTCTGTGTCTCTGTCTCTCTCTGTGTCTCTGTCTCTCTCTGTGTCTCTGTCTCTCTCTCTTTTTCTCCTACTTCCAGCTCCCTTGTGTTCCCACACCCACATTTCTCTACTAGTAGCTGGAGAAGCTTGTTAAACAACCAAAACCTCTTTGCAGCATCTCTGATTTTTTTTTCCCTCTGTGTGAGTGTGTGTGCTTGTGAACACTCGTGTGTGTGCATGTGTGTGTCCATTCATGTGGAGTCCAGAGGTTGACACTGGGTGTCTTCCTCAACCACTTTCCTATTTTTGAGGCTATGTCTCTGACTGAACCTGAAGCTCCTCACGTGTTCTGGGCAGGGTGTCCTCCTGTCCCTGGCTTCCCCATGCTGGAGTTATAGGGACATGCTCCCACTCAGGATTGCTGGTTTCTTTTTGGTTTTTCGAGACAGGGTTTCTCTGTGTAGCCCTGGCGGTCCTGGAACTCACTCTGTAGACCAGGCTGGCCTTGAACTCACACATCTGCCTGCCTCTGCCTCCTGAGTGCCCGACCCAGTCCAGGAGGAAGAGGTGAGAACCAGAGATGTCAGGGACGAAAGTGAGGGAAAGGCAGCGTGATCCACGGCAGCAGGTATGGATGCTATAGGAGGGGAACCGTGAAGCAAGTGTGTGGATAGCCCCTCAGAGCCAGAAAAGGATGCTTCTGTGGGTTCCGCAGAATGGCATGCAGTCTTCCTATACTGCAGCTTCAGCCACTGTAAAACAGACAATCTGTGCCTTGCGCCATGAAGATAAATTATAGCTGTGGAAATGGACCGAGGTAAGAGGTATGTCTGCTTGCACATCCTAAACAGCACCAAGAGGTGGATTCTTCTTTATTCTTTATTCATCTAGGATAGTACCTTCCGCATACTGTAGGCATCAAAAATAGCTGGTTAAACCAATAAATAATTGAGAGACATTTACTGATAATGGCCATATTATTTGTTGTTGTTTCTTCAGACAAATATACTCGCAAAGACACAGAGTTTTATGTGCTATGTTATTTATTGTGGCTGAATAAAAACGAAATTAAGCTCAGCTAAAACTACACCATTCTTCTCTTCTCCAGTGGAGCCCCTCAGGATACTCTGTGTTTGGGAGTCAGGGGAGGAAATAAGCTAACTTGTCTTCTTTATGGCCTTATAAAACTATCCCCAGTGTGGTTTCCATTAGGAGGGCATCATTCAACGGCGGGCCTGATAGCATCAGGACAGTCTTACTGCCTTCACGCTCCCGAAGGAAGCGTTCGTTCGTCGTCTGTTTGCAGACTATGCTATGCAAGGTCAAGAGTATCAGGGACTGCGACGCCGAATCAACCTAAGAAACCGGGAGATGCTGATTTTACAAAAGAAGGGTATTAACTACTATTCCTGGGCATTAGCCCCCACCCCCATTCCCACTTCTAACCCCCACCCCCACCCCTGCCCCCAACTACAAACACTAGAAAACAACGCAGCCTCTGAAGGGGCTTCAGATGAAGTTGAATCAAGGCAAACTTTCAGTCCATTACAGATGGTTGTGAGCCACCATGTGGTTGCTGGGAATTGAACTCAGGACCTCCGGAAGAGTAGTCAGTGCTCTTAACAGCTGAGCCATCTCCCCAACCCATATGGACAATTTTTGTTTTGTTTTCAAGACAGGGTCTCTCTGTGTAGCCCTGGCTGTTCTGGAACTCACTCTATAGACCAGCCTGGCCTCAAACTCAGAAATCCACCTGCCTCTGCCTCCCAATTGCTGGGATTACGGACCACCACCACCGGGCTTTAACAGTATTGATTTAAAAAGAAATAAAAGAATATGCTGGGGACAGTAATATGGCTCAAGAGGTGAAGGTACTTGTCACCAAGCCTGATGTCCTGAGTTGGTCATCACTGACCTGAGTTCCCCAGGACTCGCACAGCAGAAGGAGAGAACAATTTCTGATCCCCACTGGGATACAGACACACAGACCTAAAAGTAAATGAAAAGTCTCTTTAAAGATCAGAACCAGGAAACTGGAGAGATGACTGAAGACGTAAAAGCACAGGCTTTGAAAGCCCCAATGTCCTGAATTCAGTCCCTGGAACCCACCGTGGAAAGAGCTGATTCTGGAAAGTCACACTGCAGTGTGTGACTCTCTCCTCTCCCTCTCCCACCTCACAACTCCTGCCACACACACACACAAGTAATAAAAACTGAAATAAATTTAGGGCTGGGGAGATGGCTCAGAGGTCAAGCATTTGTCGTTCTTGCAGAGAAACTGGATTCCAGGCCCCCCCATGGTGGCTCACAACCATCTGAAACACTAATTCTAGGGGATCTGACGCTTTCTTCTAACGCCTGCAGGCACCAGGCATGCACACAGGTACACATAAAACAAACAAACAAACAAACAACCCTCAAAACAAAACAACCATGTACACACACAAAAATAAAATAATCTAACATACACACACATTTAGGAAAACAAAACAAACGGATGGTAAGGTGTTATGACAGAGAAGCCAAGAGGTCACACGTTTAATACAGTCAGTGGTGGGAACCACTGTCAACAGCACCAGAAATAACTCAACCCCCGCCCCCACTCCTAGCCACTCCCCAAGCATCTCCCTAGCTACCCCGGCAGCCCCCAGTTCCTCCTAGCCAGCCCCCCCCCCACCTCCTCCCAGGCTGGTAAACCTCGGAAGCACTATGGCCCATCATGCCTCCAGACGCAGTTGGTTTACTTTTTCTTCATTTGTCCCGACAGAAGCACAGAGCGGAGACCGTCTGGGGGAACTGGGAGACATTGGTCCCATCCTTAACTGTGACATTCCTTTCAGGACAGCAAAATACCCTGCCCTTCTCCTAAACTCTCCGAGATGCCCAGAATAGCCCGTGCTCTTTCCTGGTCTTGGCCTATATCTGTCCTTAGATCTTAAGCCTCCTTTTTGGTGCAGGCTCACTTTGTACCTGTTTCCCTCCTAGATGCCCAGGTACCACTTGAGAATCTCTTTTTCTTCGTCTACGGGGGGGAAGTTCCACTTGAATGGCCCCTTTTTGAGCTCTCTACCCTGAGGAGGGAGTGGCCTGGGTACATTCCCAACAAAGAGGACTGTAGCCCTGCTCTACACTTCACTCTTGTTGCTCCAATCTGTGTAAGCAGAAGACACGAGTCTGTAGAGGTCATGGGTGTGTTAACTATGGTCCACTTACCACTCTTTCTTCCCCTAAAAATATCTCCAGGACTCCTGTCCCTGATGTCTCCACCCTGCGGTAATCCCGCCTTCCTGCTTCCTGCAGGTACCAGGGTACTCTCAGATTACATCCTATTCTTTGTACAGAAGCAGATTCACTAATAACTAGTCCAAAGTGGGGCTCCCACTGGCTGGGGATAACCAAGATCATAACTATGTAACCCCTTCAAACTGCGCTGAGAAACCCTCTGAGTACAGAGCGCTTGGCTGCGCTTTTATCAATGACCTTAGTCTGAAAGAACATATTAATGTGGCAAGTGATAAGAAACAGATTTATTCAGAGAAACCTTGTCTCGAACCGCCCCCCCCCCCCCCAAAGAAACAGATTTACTGCTTACACCATAGGCAGCTGGAGAGGAAAACCTAGGAAAAACTGTAAAATGGTTCCCTGTGGCTCAGAAAAGCTGCCCTGGGGCGAGTGGAGTCTCACTTCTGTGTGTCCCAGCTAGGCTACCACTGGAGAACCCTGAAAGGAAGCCAGCTCTGTGGTCTACATTTCTGACAAACATGACTCTCTGAGGAACATTTTTGAGGGACATCATGTTTTCAGAGGAAGGAGGAACAAAAAAAAGGCTGTTCTGGAAAGTTCTTCTGAAGGCACAACAGTGATCAAACGGCGTTTTCAATTCGGCCATCACCAGATTTAGCTGAGGATTATTTTTTACGTTTCTAGCAATTTGTCTTTATAGAACTTGGGTTTTAATAAAAATTTAATCGAAGATCTTCAAGTTATTCTTATTGGGGAAGAGTTATTTTGTTTATAATTTTTCTTCCTGCTCTTACTATATGGATTATCTTCAATTATTGGAATCTTTTTCTTTATCCTCCTCCTCTTCTTCCTCTTCTTCTTCTTTTTAAATTAGGATTCAGGTTTGTCTTTTTTGAAGGTCCTGGAGATTGCAATAGGTTGTTTTTGTTTTGTTTTTTTGTCAATGTGCTGGTTAACAGCACAAGCAGAGGGTTTGCACTGAAGTGTCTGAGGAGGATGACCTTGGAGCCTGATCCTCGGAATTCAAACACCAGCTCTTCTGTTCAATAGTGATGTGATCCTTGAGCAAACCAGTCAAAGTCCCATATCAGTTTCCTTCTCATCCCAAGGATCATTGTAGGTTATATAATAATTAAATATAGAAAACACTTCACAGGAATGGTATTTGCTTCTTAAAATTTCCTCTTAAGAATGGAAGTCTAGGGCTGGCGAGATGGCTCAATGGGAAAGAGCACTGACTGCTTTTCTGAAGGTTCTGAGTTCAAATCCCAGCAACCACATACTGGCTCACAATCACCCGTAATGAGATCTGATGCCCTCTTCTGGTGCATCTGAAGGCAATAACAGTGTACTTATTTATAATAATAAATATATCTTTGGGCCGGAGCAAGCTGGGACTGAGGGAACGGGGTTGACCGAAGCGAGCAGGTCCCACTGGAGTGAGCAGAGGTCCTAAATTGAATTCCCAACAACCATATGAAGGCTTAGAACCATCCTTACAACGACAATGCACTCATATACATAAAATAAATAGATAAATCCTTTTTGTTTGTTTGGTTTGGTTTTTCAAGGCAGGGTTTCTCTGTATAGCCCTGGCTGTCCTGGAGCTCACTCTGTAGACCAGGCTGGCCTCAAATTCAGAAATCCGCCTGCCTCTGCCTCCCGAGTGCTGGGATTAAAGGCGTATATCTTTTTTAAAAAATAGAAATCTATGTAGTGGATTGATACCTGTTACTCTCTTGCTTCTAACTCTACCACAGCTGCCCATCTGAATCTGTCTACACACACACACACTTTATATTCCACCAGTGAGATCAAACCACTCAATGGAAAGAACAGGCAGTAAGAGTTCAAAACTCCCTTGGCAGTCCTAAAGGCCATTGCTTCAGCCCCATCCTGATCATGACCCTGCAGGTTGGTCTAGTGCTATATTAGCCACTGCCCTTTGACTCCTACCCCACCCCCAGGCACGCTCTTCTGCAGAACAGATATTAAAGAGAATACTTCAGAGGGGAGCTACATCTCAGGTTCAAGGAAATTAATAAAAAACTTCCAGTAAATTCCTGTTGCTCTGAGATGGACCTGGAAGGCCTGATAGTCAAGGAAGGCTCACTGGGGACCTGGTCTTGGTCTCCTGGGACTATGGCCTCTGTGCTCCACCTTCTCTCTGGCTTTGCAGGCTCAGTGTTCCCCTAACAGGATGGGGATCTTGGCTGCCCATTCCTCTCTATTCCCAAGCCCATGCTTGCCTGCTGCCTACCCTCTCTCATTCATAACTAGCAAATAGCATCAGGTCCCATGATCAAAGCAACTCATGGGCTAAAGAGTTTATTCGGCTTTGGGTTCCAGAGGGCTAAGAGTCTGTCGTGGCTGGGATGCCTGGCGCGGAGCAGGAAGCGTTGCTGCAGGAAGCGTTGCTGCAGGGCGGGACAGGAAGCGGTTCTGCAGGAAGCGTTGCTGCAGGAAGTGGTTCACACCTTGAGCCAAAACACAAAGCAGAGAAAGCCTCTCAGAGCCCACTTTCACTGACACACTTCCGCCAAAGGCTGAGTCTCCCAACCCTCCTCAACAGCGCCATCAACTAGGGGCTGAGCATTCAAATCCCGGAGTCTATGGACGGGGCATTCCCATTCAGACCATCACAACCAACCCCAGGGTTTCTATCACAACATATCGTTACTTAATTGTGTGATAGCTCCTACTAATTTACAGACTCCCTTTATTTCTCTCTCTCTCTCTCTCTCTTTTTTGTCTCCATGTTGTATGTCTAATTATGACCTACATCCAGATTACAAAAACTGTTAAGTACTAATTTTGACTATGTAGAGTACGAATTTTTAGCTAAGCTTCCACAGACTAGGCTAAGAAAGTTAAGATAGAATCTATTATGCTCCTATAGAGTAAAAAGAATTTTTACTGGCCTGTGAGAACATAAACCTTACACCCTCAGGCTGGGTGACTACTCCAGGAACCTAAGAAATACTTCTCCTTCCCTGTAATAACCACAGGATGTTCCAACGCCCTCTGTGGAATGTCACAATGACCTCTGTGGAGTGTTTCAATGCCCAGGAAGTNAGAATCTATTATGCTCCTATAGAGTAAAAAGAATTTTTACTGGCCTGTGAGAACATAAACCTTACACCCTCAGGCTGGGTGACTACTCCAGGAACCTAAGAAATACTTCTCCTTCCCTGTAATAACCACAGGATGTTCCAACGCCCTCTGTGGAATGTCACAATGACCTCTGTGGAGTGTTTCAATGCCCAGGAAGTTGTCTAAGGTAGTACGTGACTTAACTGTTAGGTAGATTACCTCCCCCTTCCCCCACCCCCTTTTGTCTCTTAGAGTTAGCTACCTGGGTATCTTGCTGATGTTTAAACTAGCCAATCATGTGAAACCGCGCCAATTTCCCAAACCCCCTACCCCATTGTTATAAAAGCTCCTAATTTTCGAGCCGCGAGGTCGATCCCCCTGTCCCCTGCGTGGGATACGGGTCGTCCTGGAGCTCCGATTAAAATCCCTCTTGCAGTTTGCACCAAGACAGGTCTCTCGTGGGTTCTTGGGATGCGCGAACAGCTCGTGTTTGAAATAGGGGTATTTCTGGTTTGATCTTACAACTAGAGATTAAGAGATTGAAATTTAGCTGGGCACGATAGCACACACCTTTAGTCTCAGCACTCAGGAGGCAGAAGGAGTTCTAGTCCAGCCTGGGCTACATAGTAAAATGGTTTCAAAAACAAAAACAATACATACATACATACATACAACATTAAAAAGAGTTTTTGATATCTGGTCTAGATTGTTGTGCTATTGATAGGGAAACTAGTAGCTGACTGCTTTGCTTAAGATTATCCATGTAATTAGTAATGGGGTGAGAAAGATCTTAGGCTAATTTCTTCCATTTTCCAGCCCAGTGAACTTTCTATTATTAAATTCTTTGCCACCATAGATATGAAATAAGAAGGTGAAGAAGGTAACACCAATATGTAAGAGAAACAAAGGTTTAATACAATTATCATGAGGACCAATGACTTTAACTGCATAGTTATATAAAATGAACATTAGGAATAAAAGTGAACATTAGGAATTGGAAGCTTTGGCGATAGTAGGAGTTTGTCGCCCAGGACTTTACCAGGTAAAATATAATCCCTACTGTGAGGTACTACGTACGAAACTTAGTCTGACTAGACTGTTCAGTTAAGAACTAACTGCCCTTTGGGAGGTGCAGAAAATGGAGAAAAACAAATGATCCTGGTGGCTGATAAAACAGAGGAGAGACAGGAAGATACACACACACATACACACATACATACACACATACATACACACATACATACATACATACACATACATACATACATACACATACACATACATACACACATACATACACACATACATACACACATACATACACACACATACACATACATACACACATACATACACACATACATACACACATACATACACACACATACATACACATACATACATACATACACACATACATACACACACACACATACATACACATACACACATACATACACATACATACACACATACATACATACACACATACATACACACATACATACACACATACATACACATATACATACACACATACATACACACATACATACATACATACACAGCTCGCTCAGACTCTTCCCACCTCAGCCTCTTCCTTGCCTCAGGACTCTGCCAGCAAGAAGGCAGATGTGACTGATCCAGAACAATGAACCAAAATGGAAGGCATGAGCCAAAAAGACTCCTCTTGCTTAGAATCCAGCCAGTGCGGTGCTGTGCTATTAGTAACAGGAAATGGGCGAGCACAGAAGATGTTAGAGACTGAACTGAATTAGCTTTCAAGCGGCAAAGGACGGAGGAAGCAGAGGCTTGGGTTAACTTTTCTGAGAAGGGTTTGCTTATGTCTGCTCTAGCTTACACTATGGTTTGGAACATGCCCAGACCCTCACCAGAGAAACACAGCAGCCGCCTCCACTCTGAGTTCCTATGCCAGACTAAGAGTGACTCACACAAACCCCGAGGCTCGCCACCACAAAGTTCATACATAAATGGGAACATCAGCATTAAAACCACCCTGGTGACTCCCTGTCTGACATGTGACTTAAAAGTCATCACTTCTATCCTTGGAACGAGGATAAAGCCAGACAAACTGAAAATTTATCTGGGCATGTGGCACATGCCTGTAATCCCATAATGTGGGAACTGGATCAGAGTTTAAGGTCACCCCTTGCTACATAAGTAGTCTGAGAGCAGACCGAATTACATGAGATCCTGTCTCAAACACGCAAACCCATTCCCAACCCAAACCACACAAAGCAAAGATTTAAACTGAAGGCTCTTTTTTTAGATTCGTCCGAAAGCTGATGTCATGGGACAAATTACTGTCCGGAAAATTGGAAAGAGACGTGATAGAATTATAGTTTTCAGGGAGAAACTCTGGGCAGAGGCCACTGTAACTGATCCATTCTGAGAAAACACCTACATTTCCCCAAAATTCACCTCCAGCACCCATATCACATATTCTCTGTGAGGTCAGAGAAAAACCCCTCTACGAGACTTTTGGAAACAGGCTCTGAAACTTTTGTTTTCCCCCAAAGAAAATCTTTTCCTAATGCCTAAGCATGTGGTGTTTTACCAACTTTTACCTGACCAGGAGAAAGGGAGTGACCCAGGCTCAGCTACCCTCTAGCCATTTCGGTGTGGAAAAACCCAACTGAGTTTCACTCCAAGCCCGAGACTTAATTATAGACTCACAGGACATCTCTCTCATAGCTTGCAACCAGATCACCAGGCCTCTGCCTAGCAACAGAAGACTGGCTAAAAGGACCTGCAATCCTTGGGTTTTGTGCTTCAATTCCTACTTTAGGAAGATGGCAAAGGGGTAGGGAAGATAGAAGCACACATGGAGGGAAACTCAAGCCTCTGACACAACAGCAAAGCAAATCCGTAGACAGTTTATGCCTCAGATAAACATACAGCACAGAGGCTAATCTACCTAAGGTCCCAGTGGCCTGATAGGTAGAAAACCGCCAGGATTCGCTATGCAAAAAACCAGTCTGACGAGACACACACACACACACACACACACACACACACACAAAGCAAAAGGAGACATACACATGGTGTGGCATGGTGGTAAGCCCTGACAGTCTTAGCTACTTGGGAAGTACTGGCAGGAAGGTCAAGAGCTCCAGGTCAGCTTGGGAACTGGGGCAATGTCTCACGATTTTGTGCCCAGCCAGCCCACGCACCTACCAAAGCCCCAAACCAAACCAAAGCAACCTAACTGAAGCTTTTATTCAGACCCGGCTGAGATTCCGCAGAGATTCTGGAATTCTTGTAACTGAGATCCCGGAGCTGATGCCAACGAGCAGAGGCAGGAGTGGGGCCTTTAAATCATGCTCTCTTTAGAGAGTGGCTGAGCTGAGAAATCTGTAGACAATCACTCCAAGATGATATTACGTCTCCTCTCCAGCTGGCAGGCTACTCAAGGAAGGAGAACAAAGGTAGTTCACCATCCCCAAGCCCAGGCTTGCCGCGCCTCTGCCACCTGTAGCATCCATCTGTGTCCCTCTTGTCATCCTTACAACCCTTCTTTTAGTCTCTGCACATCTGAGCCCAGGCTGGACTTGGAATGCTGAATCTAATTAGTGTCTGCTGACATTAATGTAGTAATGCTTCTGCAGGCAGGGCTGGAGAGTTAACTCAGAACAAGCAAACAGTGCCAGTGGGGCCATCAGGACTGCTCAGTGTCTGGGGAGGATGAGTCCTTCTTTGATGAGGATGTGGCCATCGACAGGATTCTTGTGTTCCTTTGCCCCATACCCATGTATGTATATATATATATATATATATATATATATATATATATATATATATTCACCACTAATTGGACTTGTGGCTCATAAAACAAGAGGTGGGGGTCCTGGAGAGATGGCTCAGCAGTTAAGAGCACTGACTGCTCTTCTGAAGGTCCTGAGTTCAAATCCCAGCAACCACATGGTGGCTCACAACCACCCATAGCCACCCCTCTTCTGGGGTGCCTGAAGACAGCTACAGTGTACTTACATATAATAAATAAATCAATCTTTAGAAAAAAAACCAAGAGGTGGTGGCTCAGGCGATAATGACAAGTGTAAATGACAAAAGAGAAGAGAAAGGAAGCCCCACATGCTGTGTACAATGAATGGTGCTCCCCTGATTACTAAGCCAAGGAGTAAAGGAACCAAGGGGCTTGGGTTAGCATTTATAACCCGTCCTCCATCAGTGCACCTCCATTCTAGGACGATGCCCGACTTTGCAAGGTTGTGAAACTGCACTGCCTTGGCTCGTCTGAATCTCCTTGTTATTATGAAATGAGGGTGGTCCATCCATGGTCCATGTCTCTCCCAAAGATCACACTCCCTTCCAGATGTGTTTCCTCTTCTACCGCTAGGGGGAGGGGAGCAACCAAAGACCCAAGTGGCCAGGTCATCTTCCTTTCCTAGAGCAAGAATAATAAATATAAAAAGAGCAGAAGCGTCTCGAGGTTCTTGTTTCTGTGAACTTTACTTCAGAAATTAGTCAGTGCTGTTAAATGCTATCAAATAATAACTTGCCGGTGGCTTACATCAACATGCTTGCTCCTCTAAGAGACAGGTGCTAGTCACAGCCCTAGTTTGTGGATGAACAGCCCCAGCCACAGAGAAGCTACGTAAACAGGGCCGGCATGCTGGAGCGGCAGGCCTAGGGTTTAGAACTGAAGTCTAGGAGAGTGCTGCTTCTCAAATGTGCCTCGGTGGATTAGCTAGCTCTCAGCTGCCACTATAACAAAGCAATACAAACTCAAGTGGCTTAAAACAACACAAACTGAGTATCTTACGGATCTGTAAGCCAAAAAAAATCAGTGTGTCGCTGTGGCTGTTTTCCTACATCTCTAGGGGCCTACAGGCAGGAATCTGTTCCAGCTCCTAGAGGCCACCCTCCCTCCTTCATCTTCAAAGCCAGCATCTTACCGGCTCTCCCGTTGTTACATGTCTTTCTTTGTCCATAGCGAGGGATAAGTTAACTGACTTATTTACTAACTTGAGTTTTAGTTTAAAAAAACAAACAAACATAAAATTTACCATTTAGATTTTAGTAGTGTTTTGCATATTCACACTCCCCTGGGGCAAGACCTCAGTACAGTTTGCCCTCTTGTGCATCTCAGGTCTACACCCAGTAAGCAATTTCTCCCCACTGATATCTACCATTTTCATTTTTTAAAAGGTGGATTGTTGGGGCTGGTGAGATGGCTCAGCGGGTAAGAGCACCCGACTGCTCTTCCGAAGGTGATAAGTTCAAATCCCAGCAACCACATGGTGGCTCACAACCACCCGTAATGAGACCTGGCGCCCTCTTCTGGAATGCGTGAAGACAGCTACAGTGTACTTACATATAATAAATAAAATAAATCTTTAAAAAAAAAAAAAGGTGGATTGTTTTATGTATGTCACTGTCTTCGGACACACCAGAAGAGGGCGCTGGATCCCATTACAGATAGTTGTGAGCCACCATGTGGCTGCTGGGAATTGAATTCAGGACCTCAGGAAGAGCAGTCAGTGCTCTTAACCGCTGAGCCATCTCTCCAGCCCTTCAAAAAATGTTATTTTTATTTTGTGTGTATGAGTGTTTTACCTGCATGTATGCATACCACAAAGACCAGATCCCCTGGAACTGGAGTTACAGGCTGTTGTGAGCTGCCCTGAGGGTCCTGGAGCCTCTGCAAGGGCAGTAAGTAATTTTTAACAACTGACTCATCCCCCCAGCTCTCTGGTATCTGCCATTTTAATTTCTTGTTTCTGTAAACTTTACTTCAGATATTAGTATTAACATGGAGTCTCAGGCAGTCCAGGTTGGCCTCAAATTTGCTAAGCAGCCAAGGATGACTTTGAACCTGTGATTCCTTCTGTTTTGGTCTCCTGAGTGCTGGGGTTACAGGTATGTACCACCATGCCTGGTTTATGGGGTGCTAGGATCAACTCCAGTGCTTCATACACATACCAGGCAAGCACTATTTTAGTTGTTTTGAGACGAGTGAGACAGGGTTTTGCTACACAGTAGCAGCGTTCCTCCATAGTCTGCTTCAGTTCCTGATTCCCCGTTCCCACATTGGTTTTCATCAGTCATGGGCTGCGATGTGGAAGTTTAAACTAAATAAACACTTTCCTACTCTGCGTTGCTTCTTGGTCATGGCATTTACATAGCAACAGAAGGAAAACTTGCTGTTTGTAGAAGTTACCTTTGGTTGTAGTGTTATTCAAGGAACCGTTGTAGATCTAACTTCCATTGAAACTACAGATTTAATTTCTTAGGTTTTGTAAATGATGGGAGTCTGGGGTCCATTTTCCTTGTTATCTATGCTGATGTTCATTTTCCCTAACACCCTTTGTTGGAGAGACTATCTTGTGTATCTTGTGTATTCTCCGCCGTCTTCCTGAGGCTTCCTATGTCACATGGAAGCGCTTGTCTCTGCCCTCAGTTCTAGTTCTCTGATTCGCTGGCCTCTTGGTGCCAGAGCAACCCTGCTTTGATTACTTAGCTCTGCGATGTGTTCCAAAATAAACAAGCACTAAGTTCTTTGAGTTTGATCATTAAAAACAAAACAAAACCCAAAAAACCCAACAGCCTTTTAACTATTTGGAGTCTGATGAGATTCCATATTAACGTTACTGTTTTTTTTTTAAAGGTGTCATAGAAATTTAAAGTTTTAAAATGTCATTATTATTGTATGTATTGTATGAGTCTTTGTACACTGTATGAGAGAGTATGAGCGTGCATTTGTGTGTATATGAGAGAGAGAGAGACAGACAGACAGACAGACAGAAGACAGAGACAGAGACAAAGACAGAGAGAGACACAGACACAGTCTGCCAATGCATGTGTGCGGTCAGAGAACAGCTTGTGGACGTGGTTCTCTCTTTCCACCTTTCCACTGTCTTCAGGCCTCAAACCCAGGTTGTCATGCATGCGAGCCAAGCACGTTTATCTGCTGAGCCACCTTATTGGCCTCCAAAATGTAACAGAAGTATCCTTTAAGGATATTTACTCTTCTTATCCATGAGCACAAGAAGTGTTGTCTTCTTTAAATATATATCTAGATTAATTAATAATTTATATACACACAAAATTAATGTACATATATATTTGTATACATGTTTGTGTGTACAAATGTGTGTATGTGTACATTTGTGTGTGTGTATACATACATATCGGTCAGAGGACAACCCGAGGGGAGGGACTACTCTTTTCCTTCCACAGTCTGAGTCCCAGGATCAGACTCGGCCTATTAGTCTTGGCAGCAAGCCCCTTTGCCCACTGAGCCATCCATCTCACTGGCTTGGGTTAAACCTTTGTTTTTCTGATTGATTGAGTGTCCTATTATCATAGTGTTCCGTGTCAAATGCTTTCTCTGAAGCAATTGAGATAATCCTGTGGGTGTTTCATTATAAAATCTGTGCTGAGAGATTTTCATACATTAACTCACCCTAACATTGCAAGAGGGATTCCACTTGATCATGCTGTCTATTCCTCTTACTGTGCTGCTGAATTTTGTTTGCTTAATGGTTTTGAAGGGTTTTGTTTGTTTGTTTTTGTTTTTATTTTGCATCAACATTCATCAGGAATATGGATGCATAGCTTTTTGGTTTTTGTTGTTTGTTTTGTTTTGCCCCCCCTCCCCCAGCATCTTTCTCTTATTTGCTATTAGGAAGATGAAGTTCTTAGAAATTGAGCTTGGAAGAGTTGCACTTTTTTTTTTTTTTTTGATAGAGCTTGAGAAAACTCCATGTTAAACTTTTCTGTAAGCATCTGATAGACACCTTTAGTGAAACCACGTGGTCTTGGGTTGGGATTGGTGATTCTGTCTTCTCCCTATTGATACTGACATTTCCCACTTCATAATTCCAATCTTGGTCTGTTGCATGCTCCCAGGAATCTTTCAATGTTTTTTAATTTATCTAACTTACTTCTATTGAATTTAGATTTTATTTTTGTGTTTATATGTGTACATGAGGGTCGTGCCCATGGATGCCAGAGGTGTCTGATCCCCTGAAGCAGGAATTACATGTGGCTGGGGGCCACCCAATTCAGGTGCAGGGGAATTGAACCTGGATCCTCTGGAAGAGCAGTGCTCACTCTTTTTTTGTTTTTTGTTTTTTTGTTTTTGTTTTTGTTTTTCGAGACAGGGTTTCTCTGTATAGCCCTGGCTGTCCTGGAACTCACTCTGTAGACCAGGCTGGCCTCAAACTCAGAAATCCACCTGCCTCTGCCTCCCGAGTGCTGGGTTAAAGGCGTGCTCCACCACACCCGGCTATTTCTATAGTCTTAAAAATACTGTTTTTACACTTAGTACGTGTGTGTTCATAAGTGTGAACATCACAGAGGTCAGAATACAACCTGCCAGAATCTGTTCTCTCCTTCTACCACGTGGTTGTTTGAGGGGACAGTCCCATGGTGGGACAGGCAGGGCAGCCAAAGCTCGAAGGAGCTGGTCACACTGCACCCGCATCAGGACACGGGAAGGTGAAAGCCGAGTGAGTGTGTCAGTGCTTCTGCAGCTAAAGTGCAGAGTGTATGAGGCAGTGATTGCACATGGAGGACCTGAAGATGCCTCTTCAGCCACAGAAGTGCCACCGAGGTGATTTCCGTAAGATAAGAAATGAGGAAGAAAGCATCCAGGCACAGTGAGCACTGTAGCAAAGGAAAGAGAGCGTGAACCCAGGAGAAAAGATTAGCCTCACTTGTGAGTGGCACGTGACTGGGCAATGGGCACATCAGCTTCGAATTCTGGCTTCCAGAATTGCTTGACAATATATTGAAAATGTTGACCTATAACAAGGAGTTTGAATGTAACATTCTAAGTGCATATCCTGCACATACTGTGTGTACAGAACCCTAAAATAATATGACATTTAAAGAAGAATCTTTTGGGGATTGTTTTCTTTTGTTTGAGTCAGGGTCTCACCATGTAATCCTGGCTGGCCTGACACTCGCTATGGTAGACCAAGCTGGCCTAGAACTTGAGTGGTCTACATACCTCTGCCTCCAGGGTGCTCAGACTAAAGCTGTGGACCACCATGCCTGGCCTCTTACTTCTAAGACCAATGTTTTAAAAACAGTTAAAAGACTCTATCAGGGGGCCGAGAAATGGCTCAGTGATAAATAGCATTTGCTAATGTTCTAGAGGACTCAAGTTCAGTTACCAGCAGCCACATAGGGTATGTCCTCATGCCTGTAACTCCCGCTCCAGGGACTCAGGCACCCTCTTCTTCTGTCTGCACTCAAGTGCACAGAAACTCGCACACAGGTATACAAATAAAAACAAAACAAGTCTTTTAAAAAGAAGTGTCCACATTTATAACATTTTAGAGAGCAGCTAGGGCAAAGAGAAGAGAATGACCCTTTTGCACTTGAAAAGGGAACAGGGTAGGGGCCCTGCCTGGCCAGTCTGTCACTCCTCCTACAGTAAGTACCTGACTCATTGATTTCAAACTCATTAATGTTGTTTCACACAATTGAGAAACGTTGGGATCATTACAGTACTCAGAAATTCAGGTAGCCAACTGGTATCTTTAACACCCCCTCTACCCCCCCCCCCCCCCCCCAGGGAATATACTCCCAGGTCAACCAAAGTGATTCCACAATTACTTTGTGTTTTTAAAATACTCAGACCCGGCAGGAGTTAAGGTAACAGATACTCTGTAAGCAGATGAGATGATTAGGCTGCACATTGTGTTTGGGTTTTTTAGGGCATGTTGTTATTTGTCTGGGACGTTGTTATTTGTCTAGGACAGTTCATTCTCATGGTGATGACACTCGCTCATGAATTCAAACATAAGGAAGACAGATAAACAGGCCCTTGAATCTGCATGGTCAGAAGATGGCAGCTGTCCAGACTGCCGACATGGGACAGTTCCAGACACTTCATTTCTTACCACTTTTCCTGACAGTAGACTGGGATGTAACAGAGGTGGGGGTTGCCATTTCTTTAGCCAGGACCCTACATACACAGATGGCTACCAGCAACAGCAAACACATGTGGTAAAGAAATTAGAAAGGCTGAGAACAAGACTTGCTGTTCCCATCAACTGCTTTCCCAATGGTTCCAGCTGCCCTGCTTGCCCGATGCTAAGCCTTGAGGGCTCCACCAGGAGCTGAGCCGCCCGTGTTCTATGCACACTGTTCCTTCCCTGTCTCATAGAATCGTAACAGCGGGCAGGCAACAGTCTTACTGTACTCTTACTGGGCAGTCATCCCGTGTTACAACCGCCAACTTGGGCTCCAAAGGAGAGGAACGTAGGACCGAGAAGGCTCACGACAGGAAATCATAGCACTTCCAGGCACTTACAAAATTAAGGTCAAAAGGTTGATGAAAGTAAATTTAAAAAAATAATTACGCCGGGCGTGGTGGCGCACGCCTTTAATCCCAGCACTCGGGAGGCAGAGGCATGCGAATTTCTGAGTTCGAGGCCAGCCTGGTCTACAGAGTGAGTTCCAGGACAGCCAAGGCTACAGAGAAACCCTGTCTCGAACCACACCCCCCCCCAAAAAAATTACATTATTTTTCCGGTGAATCATTAACTTCCACATGGCAGTAAGGAATCCAGATTCTTATGTGTATTTCAAAGATATAAATGTGTAAGGCAATTTTCTTTCAGCACAGGGCATCTAAACTGGAGTACTGAGCACCTGAGGTAAGTGCTATCCCTGAGCTATGCCTTCGTCCTACCGGTGCAAAATTATATTGATTGCTTTTGGTAAAAATAATTGTTTTCCATATATTTTCTAACGTGATGAAAAAGAAATGTACCCAAGGGGCTGGTGAGATGGCTCAGCGGGTTAGAGCACCCAACTGCTCTTCCGAAGGTGATGAGTTCAAATCCCAGCAACCACATGGTGGCTTACAACCACCCGTAACAAGATCTGACGCCCTCCTCTGGTGCGTCTGAAGTTAGCTACAGCGTACCTATGAAGAATAATAAGAAATGAATCCTTGGACCGGAGAGACCAACCGGAGCAAGCCAGGCTGTCCGGAGCGAGCGGAGCTGAACGGGGACTGCCGGAGCAAGCGGGGATGCCGGAGCTAGCAGGGCCAGAGCGAGTAGGGCTGAACGGGGATGGCCGGAACGAGCGGGGCCAAACCGGAGCAAGCGGAGCCGATCGGAGCGAGCGGGGCTGGCTGGAACAATCTGGGGCCGTACGGGGGAGGCCGGGAGCAAGTGGGGCTGGCCGGAGCGAGCGGGGTCGAGCAGAACGAGCGGGGTTGACCCGAACAAGGGAAAAAAAAAAAAAAGAAATGTACCCAAACAATGATGTTATTAACTGGGAGAAAGGATGAGGAGTGTGGAGAAACAATGCCTGCATTTTTCACAGTTGTGACTAAGAAGATAATGAGAGATGTTCAAGATAGTTACTTCTTTGGCCTTCCATGTGTATGGGTTAAGTTGTTTAAAGCAGGTCTAACTTTTGGGCAACTGTCATAGCAGTAAGTCTCTGTACAAATGGGAACCATTTTAAATTGTCAACACACTGCTTTGAGAAGGTGAACAATAATATTTTACAGAGAACATCTGATGTTTCAGCTCGCCACAGAGGGAAAGAGCGGCTCCTTTGTTCATGAAGCTTCATCCACAGTGGATGAATGTGGACAATGTGTATGCACTTTCCCCTCCACCAGAAAGGCAGCTGCTGCTGAGGGAGCCGGAAGCAGCCTGCAGTATGCTGCCACAATGGAACACGGGAGGAGTTGGTATTCCCAAGGTCCCTGAATTTATTTTTTACTGAAAAAAAAAATCAAAAACCTTCACATTGCAAATCTGGCTGGTCTTACCAGTATCAACTGGTTGGCAAGGAAAAGAAAGTTCACTCTCTGGGCCAAAACCCCGACGCAGCTGTGGGGAGCAAGAGGGCCACCAAAACGGAGGAGAACAGATTCACAGCATTGTTATCCAGAATGGGTTTCCCTGCTATGTGCTTCGTCTCCTGTGTGGGGCTATTGACCACCAGGCCCGTGCTTTCATCCAGACCTGAAACAGAAGAGCAGCCCATGACGTAGAAGACATAAGTAACTGTTAAGAAGAGCAAACTTTTCTCTTTGCAGATTCTCAGTGCCTTGTACAAAGACTTGGGTGATAACTGATACAATGTTATATTTAAATTTTTTCATTTTAAAAGACCCTATCCCCTATACATCCCCTACACATAATTTTATCATTTCCTCAAGATTAAAGTAAATTTTCATGCTGATAAAATGAATGTGGTTTTTGGGTTTTTTTTTTTTTTTTTTTTTTTGGTTTTTCAAGACAGGGTTTCTCTGTGTAGCCCTGGCTGACCTGGAACTCACTCTGTAGACCAGGCTGGCCTCGAACTCAGAAATCCACCTGCCTCTGCCTCCCGAGTGCTGGGATTAAAGGCGTGCGCCACCATGCGCAGCAGAACAGTGAAAATTTCTATTAGCTCAGAAGAATGTCAAGATGTTCTTTGTTCTGCAATATAAAGTATGCAGCCAAAATTTAAATCATTCTGTAAAAATAAACATTCATGGCCGGGCATGGTGGCGCTCGCCTTTCCCAGCACTCGGGAGGCAGAGGCAGGTGGATTTCTGAGTTCGAGGCCATCCTGGTCTACAGAGTGAGTTCCAGGACAGCCAGGGCTATACAGAGAAACTCTGTCTTGAAAAACAAAAACAAAAACAAAAACAAAAACAAAAAGAAAGAAAGAAAGAAAGAAAGAAAGAAAGAAAGAAAGAAAGAAAGAAAGAAATTTTCACTGTATAATCACTGATACCCCTTCAGACAAACGTATAGTACAAAATGACATAAACGTATTCTGCAAAGAGTTGGACTTCACAACACCTCAATGGTGGTCTCTCATGTCTCTGAAGTCCCTTTAGGAATGGAAGGCTTCCCAGTGGTCCCTCTCCGAGACAATCATGTGAGGTCTGACAGCTGGGATCACATCTGGTCTCAGAACTAGATGTCAGGGTCCGCAAAGGAGGCTGTTAAGACTCCTTGTGTGTGTCTGCTCAAGTGGAAAGGTCAGTGTTCAGTATTGAGAGCCTGGGAGCTGCTCTCTCATGAACAGAGCTGATGACCTTCTAAAAAGAGGCCTCGGGAGCTGCTGGGCTCTTTGCCCACAGGAGGACATGTGCTGTTTTGGAAGCCAACAGTAAGCCACTGATAGACCCTGCATAATCACTGTGGGGAAGCAGGCCATTCATGCTTTCCTAGGATTAGGGAACAGCTCAAAATCAAAGCCTGTTTCTTGCATTATGAATCCTGCTTCTTAAGACGTAGAAACCTCTCCAGATTGGTTTACCAACAAAGAGTAAAAGGTGGTGCACGCCTTTAATCCCAGCACTTGGGAGGCAGAGACAGGCGGATTTCTGAGTTCGAGGCCAGCCTGGTCTACAAAGTGAGTTCCAGGACAGCCAGGGCTACACAGAGAAACACTGTCTCGGAAAAAAAAAAAAAAAAAAAAAAAACCAAAAAAAAAAAAAAATCAAAATTACAGCGGTGACTTCCTGTCACTTCCAGCCCTTAGGGTTGGTTTCATCAGTACATTTAGAAAATGTTTTGCAGATTTCTTTCCCATTTCTGGAAAAAAAAAAAAAAACCAACAGAAGTACAATAAGACACTGTCTTACCAGAGAACTGCATTGTCGCCCCTAAGAATGAGTCCACGAGTGATCCGAATAGCCCAGCCAGACCTCCAAATGCAATAATGGGCCACTGCGGAGCAGAGATGTCTAAATCGTTCACAAACATCAACTGTGTGAGGAAGTATGCCAGGCCCACGCAGGTACCGCCGAGGAGACTGGCGGTGAGTCCCACTGCCGTGACTCCACCGTTGGTTCCTGAAGGACAAAGGTGTGCTAAGTCATCTGGTTAGCTGTCAGGCAGCAAACGAGGGATACTGAGAATAACAAACAGATCAAAACAAAACCCACACTGGTACACGCCTAGTTAAAATAAATTTAAAGAGCACTCTCTCTTAAAACAAACAAACAAACAAACAAACAAACCAAAAACCGATCAAACATACAAAAACCAATTGATACATAAGGGCTGGAGACATAGGTTGTGTCTCGCATGCATAAGGTCTGGAGTTCAAGCCCCAGGCCTCCCCATCTCCCACTCCATACACCACACATTCCCGACCCTCTGTTACTAAGAAATAAGAATCAAAAAACTGATTCATGGAAGTTTCCCACACGGGACACTGGTACTTGAATACATGTATACACTACTTACTATCCAGATCATGGAGCCCTCACTTTTCTCCTCAAAGTCTCATCATTCCTCATAGTGAAGGCATGAAAAAGCCCATTTTCTAGCTGTTAAGGACTATACATTAGGGCTGGAGAGATGGCTCAGTGGTTAAGAGCACTGACTGCTCTTGCAGAGATCCTGAGTTCAATTCCCAGCAACCACATGGTGGCTCACAACCATCTGTAATGGGATCTGATGCCCTCTTCTGGTGTGTCTGAAGACAGCTACAGGGTACTCACATACATAAAATAATTAAATAAATCTTAAAAAAAAAAAGAACCCAAAACACTATACATTATCCCGAGTAGCCACCCCAGTCCAGCTGACACTCCCAGAACTCACTCTTGTGCAGAATCTGCACTGTCAATCCTTCCTCTTCTTTCCTTCCTCTTCCTAGCCTCAGGTAACCACCATTCTGCCCTGAACTTCTGTGAGACCAACTAGCTTATCAGGTTGTGCATGGTGAGATCATTCTGTAACTGTTAGAGGTCTCTAGGCTAGGAGGTAGCACTTGGTGGGAGTGATGGCTAATTTTAATTATCAACCTAACAATATTTAGAGTCACATGGGAAGTGCCTGGATGAAACAGTATCTAGATCAGGCTGGCCCATAGGCACATCTGTTGGGATTATCTTATCTTAGTTAAAATAACTGAGGCAGAAAGCCCTGCCCAATGTCCTGGGCTGTTGAAGAGTAGAGAAAGCCAGCCAAACACCAAAGGCATGTGTTACTGTCTGGTTCTTTGTTCTAGGCCATGCATGTGACAGGACCAGTGGCTTTGCTGCCCTTCTCCCCTGTACTGATGGACAATAACAAGGGACTGCCAGACAAACAAACCCTTTCTCTTTTATGAGGGATTTTTTCACGGCCATAGGAAGTGAAACTAAGACACTAGCTAACAAGTACAGGATTCTGATCCCTGGTATC
Source organism: Mus minutoides (assembly GCA_902729485.2). NCBI lineage: Eukaryota > Metazoa > Chordata > Mammalia > Rodentia > Muridae > Mus > Mus minutoides. The sequence continues at coordinate 241,345 of LR749614.1, read as the reverse complement.
ACAGGAGTAAAATAAAACGACAATTCTATTTCATGTAACCCGTTAACAGCCTTCTTTCCACATACTTTTGATATAATAATCACCACACTGGGATGGTGGCGTACACCTTGAATACCAGTGCTCAGGAGGTAAAGGCAGGTGGATCTCTGACTTCAAAGCTAAGCCTGGTCTACCAGGTTACACAGAGAAACCTTGTGTCCAGAGGGAAAAATTACTAATACAAACAATGTGTCTTAGTTAGGGTTTCAATTGCTGTAAAACACCATAGCCAAAAAGAAAGTTGGGGAGGAAAGGGTTTATTAGGCTTAGACTTCTAGATCATAGCCCATCATTGAAGGAACTCACACAGGGCAGGAACCCGGAGGCAGGAGCTGATGCAGAGGCCATGGAGGGATGCTGCTTACTGGCTTGCTCCCAAGGCTTGCTCAGCCTGCTTTCTTATAGACCCCAGGACCACCAGCCCAGGGATGACACCACCCACAAGGGTTGGTGCGGCGCGCCTCCCTGCCTCCGTTGACCAGCAAGAAAGTCACACCACCACCGGGATCTTCTCAGTCAGCTTTATTCTGGAGCGCCTTGCTTGTAGATTCTCGGGACCCTGGACAGCAGCAGAGCTGCTGCTTTTATACACTCCCAGGGAAGGGGGAGGGGTATCATAGTGGTTGCTGATTGGTGCACCAAGCCATACCTCATTTGCATGTGGCCCATTCATTGGTGCCACAAGCCACATCCATTAGCATATTTTCCCTGCATTGGTACTACAAGCAGTGCCTCATTAGCATATTTTCCCTT